>JXCR01131302.1:13491-92020 GCA_002079205.1 Phalaenopsis hybrid cultivar | reverse complement strand
CTTGTTCCCAAAGATCTCCACTTTAGCTGTTGCAGAATACTTCATCTTTCACTTCCAGGAGAAAATATTGCATCCATGGTGTAAAAGGGAAAGAGAATGGAAATGAAGAGAGACAGTGATGAGTAAAGGAAAAATAAAACGCAGAGTGCTGCTTATTTAGTGGTGCTGGTTCAGGAAGACGAGCGAGGAAGAAGATCGCGGAAGAAGAGCGAGGGGAAGAACACGTGGAAGATGCGGTCCTAGTCGAGGAAGAAGAGAGGGGAAGAAGATCGCGGGGAAGAAGAACCTAGTCGTGCGCGGGAGGGCGATCCGCGGGATTGGGAGGAAGAAATCGACGCGCCGGAGTAGCGATCCGCGGGATTCGGAGGAAGATTCGAAGGAAGAAGATCGAGGGCGGGGGGGCGGGACGAGGGCGAGGGGCAAAACGAGCCTTTTCACACTGCGAAGCTGTGATGCGGGAAGGATACCGCTTTCCGCTTTTCTTCGACTTTAACTTTCTTCAGCCGCGACGCTCCCAGCCAAACACTAAAAAATCACGATTCGGGGCCGCGAAGCCGCAAAAAAGCAGCCCCAAAAAGACCCTATAACTCCCTAACAACAGAAATAACTGCCATAGCAAAGAAACAGCAGAATCGTTCCCACTGTCGGCAAACGATCAAATCCTCTATGTCTCCACTTGTAATTTTAAAACACCACTCCTAAATCAGTTTTCATGATTGCAACGCATCACTATACCGATCCTGAGCCTTCGAACTAACAAATTTACTCGAATTGAAAGGGTTCTTTTCTTTACTCCTCTTCATTCTTGGTGTCATTCTACAAATTTTATAAATCCCAAAAATAACTTCAAAAATTAAGTCTAAATTACTAATCTAAACTTCCAAACTATAATCTACACTTCTCATGCAATATCCATATATCTTTTTCTCATTTTTACCATTGTTGGCGCAATTTTTGGTTGGAGGGAGTTGCTCGTAGGAAGTTGTCGATCACTGGAATCGAAATCTCGTCGCCCGCTTTGGAAGGACATTTTAATTTACATATATATTTAGTTTTAGAAAAATATGAAATCAACCTAACCCCATATTTTTCATAGTTTAAATGAAAGAAAATTTACATATATATTTAGTTTTAGAAAAATATGAAATCAAATTGACCCCATATTTTTTATAGTTTAAATGAAAGAGCGTTGTACCTCAAATCCTGTATCTATCCCAAAGGATAAACACAAGACTTGAGGATGAGGCTCGATAAAAATATTTAGTTTTAGAAAAATATAAAATCAAACTGACCCCATATTTTTTATAATTTAAATGAAATAGCATTGTACTAAGTATGAAATCAAACTGACCCCATATTTTTCATAGTTTAAAATGAAAGAGCACTGTACCTGGGTATGAAATGAAACTGACCCCATATTTTTCATAGTTTAAATGAAAGAGCACTATACCTCAAACTGTATCTATCCCGAAGGATAAACACAAGACTTGAGGATGAGGCTCGATCAAATAAACTAAGGGATTATCTATCCCGAAGGATAAACACAAGACTTGAGGATGAGGCTCGATCAAATAAGCTAAGGAATATATTACATCTGTTTGGTCTGCGAAACCTTTATATTTGCCGACAAGTTCCCCTCTTTAATATAAAGGATTTAATAGGGTTTATATTAAGCTGGGTTCGGACATGCTTCCTATACGGGCAAGCCCCTATAGTTAATTACATCTTAAATGACCGAAATCACTTAAGAATACTCTCGATAAAAATTAAGAAATACTATCTTCATGGAGTTTCAAAGGGTAGGACTCTTTCATGAGATCTGACGTAGAGGTGTGAAACTATCTTCAAGGAATTTCAAAGGGTGGGACTCTTCAACGAAATCAGACATAGAGGTGTGAAAGAGATTGGTTCAAATTTGGAACATTTTATTGTAGAATCTAAAGGAGGAAGAACTAGGGGATGTCGGGTTCAAATTTGGAACATTTTGTTGTAGAGTCCAAAGGAGGAAGAACTAGGGGATGTCATGGGTTCTCAAATTTGGAACATT
This sequence comes from Phalaenopsis hybrid cultivar, assembly GCA_002079205.1. Lineage (NCBI taxonomy): Eukaryota > Viridiplantae > Streptophyta > Magnoliopsida > Asparagales > Orchidaceae > Phalaenopsis > Phalaenopsis hybrid cultivar. The sequence continues at coordinate 89,973 of JXCR01131302.1, read as the reverse complement.
TTATTGTAGAATCCAAAGAAAGAAGAACTAGGGGATGTCATGGATCTAGCAAATTTGGAACATTTTATTGTAGAATCCAAAGGAGGAAGAACTAAGGGATGTCATGGATCCAGAGGAGAACCCAAATTTGGAACATTTTATTATAGAATCCAAAGGAAGAAGAACTAGGGGATGTCATGGATCCAAATTTGGAACATTTTATTGTAGAATCCAAAGGAGGAAGAACTAGGGGATGTCATGGATCCAGAGAAGAACCCCAGTGACTTCCCAAGCTATCTTAATGTTTGGCTACAGTTTTGAGGAGAAAATTTTAAGTGTTTCATCCTGCCAATTTTATTAGTTAGGGCTTACATTCGTGTGAACGATCACACAAATAGCCTGGAAGATATGATGGTTTAGGTCATGAAAAATGACAACCTCGGAATCCTAACACGAGTTAAGGCTTATATTGTATAACAGGGCTATACAAAGGCCTAAAGGTAAGGTGAGGTTTTACGTTGCATAAGCAAGCAACCTCAAAGTCCTATGGCTTTGTTGTTTGTCTAAGGAAGGAAGATTGGTTTAGTTGAGGAAGATAGGTTTTGCTGCTGAAGATAGCCGTGCTGCCCACCATGCTAGCTCCAAACTCCCTCCCGCGATGAGTTTGAGTTTTTTAGTGTGTCAAGTTATAATGTCAAATCAATTGGCCTTATGGTTGAAGTTCATTAAATTATATAGAGGGCATATTAAAGTTGATTAGAGCGACACCGATTAGGATCCTACGGTTCCCTCGTTCCGACACCACTATTTTCTATTGGATTCACTTAGTCTAAATAAACTTACTAAACTCAACTTAATGAGTTCCATAATTTCATTTAGACCGTGGGAAGCCATGTTAGCAACCATAGGTTTCCTCCTCCGAGAGATTCTCGCTCATCCGATAGAGACATTTTAATTTTGTTACAATTTTAGTTTTGTGTGATGTTTATGATTAAATTTTAAGTTGTTTTATATTTTGAATGTTGTGGCGATGAATTTTATCTTGATTGCTTTTAGTTTTGTAGTTTTGGTTTTGGTTATGGTTATGTGGCTATCCTGATAGTTTTAGTTTTCATGCAGGGTGACATTGTTGTTTATCATGCAAATTTACTGGTGTAAAAGTATAGTATGAAAGTACAAAAAAGACGACGCTGAAAACTGTAAAAGCATACTGGGCGAGTCTTCTCGTTCCACCACCTGAAACTTAAAATGCATGTTAAGGCAGTTTATATAAAACAGCGAAGTAAAATCTTGACGACCTATCTAACACTAGGTCATATCTTGGTGGGTCTTTAAGAGTTTAATTAAGGATGATGTTGTTAAGTAAAACATATTAGGTTGAGTAGATCTCTGAGGTATCCAACAGGTCTAGAGAAAGAAGCAGGTTTGCGCTACTCTCTCGCTGCCTGGTGGAAAATCCCAAGTTCTTTTAAACTTATTATGTTGCTTAATAAGTCATCCTATAAATACCCTTAATGCTCAATGAACATTGATGTCTCAATTATCCCTAAGAATAGGTTAATTATTACTTGTGATTCAATTTAAGAATTATGTGGGTGAATACCCTTAAAAAGGCAAGGAACACTTAATCAAATTTTAACCCTAATTGGGCTTGTAGTGTTTGAAAGATGTTTTAATTCTTAATTTTCTAATCCTAATTTAAATGAAACTTGATTTAGCCTAAGTCACTACTAAGCCCTTAAGACTTAGATGAGTGTCTTAATTAGTTTTGAAAAGGTTAAGTTTTAGGTGATCTTGATTCATGATTTGGATTTTATTTGAACATCAAAATAGGGGTATTAAATTTTTAATTATTGACTTCAAAAGTCATACCCCTAAGTTTTCATTTTATTTTAATAAACTTCCAAATTTTAATAATCTAGAAATTTATTAACTTATCTTTTTAATTAAAAAAGTGACAAAATAGGGGTATTAAATTGATTAATTGTTGACTTCAAAAGTCATACCCCTAAGTCCTGGGCTTAATAAACTTTCAAATTTTAATAATTTAGAAATTTATTAACTTATCTTTTTCAATTAAGAAAGTGCTGTTGGTTTCTTTAAATTAACCACTTGTGTTTCAAACATCAAATAAGTTTGTTAAGATTAGAGGTTACCCATTTCCCTCATTAAGTTAAGCCTAAATGTTAATTAAGGCTAATTTTTCAAAATTACACATTTGTCTCTAAAGCTCTATCACTTCATAATTTGTTAAATTCAATTCAGATGACTTTGAAATTTTTATCCTACCTCATTCATATGTCAATTAAGAGATGAGAGGAGAAAATGTGATTTTTTAAAATTTTATTTAATTTATATAATTAGATTTCATGCAAAAATAGGATTTTTCAAAGAAAATTCCTAACTTGACCAATGTAAATTCTAATTCCTTGAATTTTTTACAAAACGTATCTTTAGACCAGAGAAGCCTTTGGACCAAATTTCATGATTTTTTGAATTTTATGTGAATTTTAAGAATTCTTTTAAATTCTGAGGGAATTTATTAAATATAAAATATTTTAAAAGAAGAAAATTAAGTTTTCTATTTTTTAAAAGTCTCCCTAAGGACAGAGAACTCCGAGGAGAAGATTTTATATTTTTATGAATTTTATTTGATTTATTGGAATTCTTTTAATGGAAACTCATTTTTAGCCTTTAAAAATTATTTTTAAACTTTGAAATTTAGTTTCTTTGTTAAGAAAATCAGGAAAATTTTACTAGTTGTTCTTAAGTGATTAGAAAGCAAATTAGAATATTTCCATGAGTTTTATTATTTTAGCGATTTTTAGGGATTTTTAATTATTTAAGTTTTTAAAATAGGTTAAAAATTAAGGTTTTATTTTAAATATTATTTTATTTTTAGAAAATACTCTTGATCATAGAGAACTCAAAAAAACCAAGTTTCATAATTTTTGGAGTTGTATTTGGATTTTTGTAGAATCATTTAAAAGCCAAAAGTAATGTTTATCTTTAAAAATCAACTTAAGTTATCAAATGAACTCAAAATATTTTGAAATTTTTATGGTGAGTTCTCTGGATTAGGAACCACAGTGGAGATAAAAAATTAAGTCATTTAAATATTTATATTTTCCAAAATTAATTATCTTAATGATTTAGGGTTTGTAGAAATTAAGTACATTTTAAATGACTTAAACCATGAAATTATTTCCAAAAGCTTCTATGGTCATGGTGGACCTTCCAAAATTTTCTTGGAATTTTCTAATTTACTAATTTTCATGATTATTTTAAGGAAATAATGTTCAAAAACTTAAAAAATATGGATCTCTGTCTAAAAAGCTTCTCTTACTTTGGAAAAATCAGAGGATATTTCCCTTGACAGAGGCTACAACATGCAAAAATTTCAAGCCAAAGTGATGTGTTAATATGCATGGAGAATCAAATGATTCAAAATAGTGTTTAATTAATTAAAAATAAAATATGCATCAAATGACTTGAAATTTATTCCACATTGTTCTCCTCTATTCACTGTATAAGTGGTTATTTTTTATTTTATTTTTATATTTTTTCTACACAAAGTTATGAATTTTTGAAGTTAAAGGAGTTTAAATAAATAGAAAAGGCCCTGTTTATCTATTTAAACAGCGTGTGCTGACTAGATCCTAGGCAGCTCCGAAGGCACGCGGCGCTCTCTGGTTGGACGCCACCATCCACGTAGCTGCTGACTCGCTTGATTTATGTTTCCAAATGCTGTCTCGCTTGATCTCCTCCATCCATTTAATACATGCTTGATCAAACAAGTCCCCGTCATCATCCCCGATAGAATGATCCTGTGACCATCCACATTAAAACCCTAAGATCTCAGCCTAGACTCAACCAAATGACCTCAGATTTGATCCTATGGACTCGTCTAAGTGATATGAACACATCCATACAGTAATCATGCAATAAAATTAAGCCAACATAAATGTAGAATCAAAATAGGCTTGAGAGGAGGAGAAGTTCAAAGAGGATTAGCAATGTGGTGGTTGGGTTGCACTGAGGAGGTCTCAAAGAGGCTCTGTGTGATTTCAGGGACTCTCTCCACGAGATTTTTAGCACTTGGTTTAATGGCCGTGGAGGTGGCCTTTTATAAAAATGGGGTTATGGTGGCTGTCATGGCCAATTAGGAGGTGTAACGTGGTGCTTAGGTGGAGGGCAGAGAAGCTCTAAAACTTAATTTGGCTGAGCTACCCTCTAGGCCTGATTTGGGTGAAGTCCCATGGGGGTGGCTCTCGGTTTTGAGCTTTTCCATCCAGTAGGCTTGCCGGCCAACCAGGGGAAGGTGGCTAGCTGCTTAGGGCATCCAGAGGAATCCATCACAATAATTTAATGAAAATGTGTTTTTATTTGGCAAAGATATCTTAAGCATGTTTATTTTAGAGAATAAGACCCCTTAATTTGGGGGACCTATGGTCCATGGCTTATTTTAGGTGGTTAAATTGGTTTTGGCTCAGTCTTAGGGGTCAACTAATGGCTGAGGTGGAGTTGAGTTAATTTGGTTGCTTTAAGGTGGTTAGGTCACATTTAGTGCATGGGTCCAAGTGGGTGCAAATGACTAAGTCTTAGGGTTTGTCTAGGTTAGCCATGTCAATTGGCCCAAATAAATGTTGCATTTGTTATAGATGATCATAAGGAACAACTTTGACGAAGTATGGAAGTGGTTTTAAGCTCAATTGAAGAGTCAATTTGAGGGAATTTTGAATTTTAGTCAATTTGGTCTTGTTGGGCTATGCTTGGGTCTAGCATGGGTCTAGCTTGGATTAGCCTTGGGCTAAGTCCCAAATTGTTTGTTGTAAATGGTTAAAACGAACCTCATGAATAGTTTTCAACATGAATTGGATTCCAATTTGTAGGTTAAAGATATCAATTGGGTGAAATTTGGGGACTTAGCCAATTTGGGGCTAAATTTGAGGCTTCACCAAGGCCAATTGATGGTTGATTTTTTCGTATAAGAATGTTATAAAGATTTTTAAATATTAATTGGGGCCAATTAACTAGGATATGGGTTGACTTTAGTCAGATTAGGTCATATGGTCAACATTGGGGTTTTGACCTAAATCAAAATTTGGCTCAAATCATGGCCAATTAAGCTTGGATTTGTTTTATTTTGGCAATATAAAAAGTTACTTTGAGTTTAGGCTTGGAATTGGGGTCAATTGAGATCAAATTGATGGACATTTGAGTTGAATTTGGGGAAATTTGGGCCTTTAACGGTAAATTTGGGGGTTTTGGTTAATGATGGTCAACTTGGCCAAATTGGGTAATGTGGTAGTTGGGAAAAATAAAATTGGAATTATTTTGGATTTATTGAAATTTTCTCGGAATTTTTGGAATTTTGGGCTATGGAGGGGTATTTTGGTAATTTGGTCATTTTAGGAAATGTTTGGTAATTTGGGTGTTTGGAGGTTTTCAAAAGGTTTAAAATTAATTTTGATCAAATTTGGGTATTTTGGGCAAACTTGAAAATTTTGGCAAAGTTTAGGATTTGAAGGGTGTTTAGGTAATTTGGCGGTATTTAGGGGCAAAAGGCCAAGATGGGTATTTTTGGTATGATTGGGTAACTAATCACCCTAAATGAGCCATGGACCAAAGAAAATCCCATTTTGGGTCCTCTATGTACTTGTCTTAGTTAAACCATAGCCCTAGGGCTGGTAGGTTTAGGGGACCATCTACAGGAGTATCCCAAAAAGATCAAAGGACCTAAGCTAGAAATTTGAGTTTAGGGTTGTGAATGATTGTGAGTGTAGATGAGTGCAGTGAGTCCCCTAGCTCCAGACCAACACCCAGGGTCAACCCTAGTGCCAGCAGTCCTAAGGGTGACTCATCTTGAGTTCCCCTATAATGACCCCACCTACTAAGTGCTCGAGGGAGTGATTGTGAGTGCAAGTGATTGCAAGTGAGTGTCTTAGCCCTAGACCAACACCTAGGGTTAACCCTAAGGTCCAGCATCCTAAGGGTGACTCATCTTGAGTTTCCCTCATAGTGACCCCACCTACTAAGTGCTAGAGGTTGGATCAATATGTGGAACTCCAAAGAGAGTAGAGAAGAGTGTAGAATTTCTAATACTGAGGGTTCCACGTCTAGTTTTCTAAGAATAGTCAAATAGGAAAGTCCTATGGCTAGACCTTAGGCTACAAAAGAGGAAAAACTATACCTCAACCAAAAGTGAGGTCAACAAATGGACCACCAATAGGTGTTGCTGGGCAAGCACACCACGCGTATTGGTGTTGACCGACGAGATCAACAAAAAAAATCAATACAAACTCCTAAGTTAACTGACTTGGAAGTTTGTGTAGAGTTGTGCGTGTGATTTGTTTTATTTTTGCTCGGGATACTAGCAGATGATCGTATGATTGAAATTAAGGAGGGACTCTCGCTGGGGATCGGAGAGTGAATTTCAAGTTATGAAATTTCAGAAATTTCTAGAGGATGGGGATCAGTATGCAAGTGCTGACCCCTAGGTGGAAATTGAAATTTAAGTATCAATTCCGAAAAGACAAAAAGAGTCAGAATTTAGGTACCGACCTCAAAAGGTGAGAATCAAAATTTAGGTACTGATTCGAAGATGTGAGAATTGAAATTTAGGTATCAAATCAAGAAGAGATGGTTAGAATTTAGATACCAACCTCGAAAGATAGGAATTAGAATTTCGGTACGGATTTGAAAATGTAAGAATTGAAATGTAGGTATCAATTCAAGAAGAGAGTCTAAATTTAAGTATTTACCTCGAAAGATAGGTATCAGAATTTAGCTACTGATTTGTAAATGTAAGAATTGAAACTTAGGTATCAATTCCGAGAAGAGAGTCAAAATTTAGGTATCAACCTCGAAAGATAGGAATCAGAATTTCGGTACTGATTCAAAAATGAGAATTGAAATGTAGGTATCAATTCAAGAAGAGAGTTGAAATTTAGGTATCGACCTCAAAAGATAGGAATCAGAATTTAGGTACCTATTCAAAGATGTAAGAATTGAAATTTAGATTTCAATTCCGAGAAGAGGGTCAAAATTTAGGTATCGACCTCGAAAGATAAGAATCAGAATTTATGCATTGATTCAAATATGAGAATTGAAATTTAGGTATCAATCTCAAGGAGAGTGTCAAAATTTACGTATCAACCTCGAAAGATAGGAATCATAATTTAGGTATCGATTCGAAGATGTAAGAATTGAAATTTAGGTATCAATTCTGAGAAGATGGTCGAAATTTAGGTATCGACCTAGAAAGATAAGAATTAGAATTTAGGTACTAATTCGAAGATGAGAATTGAAATTTAGGTATAAATCTCAAGGAGAGAGTTGAAATTTAGGTATCGACCTCAAAAGATAGGAATCAGAATTTAGGTAGCGATTTGAAGATGTAAGAAAAGAAATTTAGGTATCAATTTTGAGAAGAGGGTCGAAATTTAGGTATCGTCCCTGAAAGATAAGAATCAAAATTTAGGTACCGATTCAAAGATGAGAATTAAAATTTAGGTGTCGATCTCAAGGAGAGATAGTCAGAATTTAGATACCGTCCTCGAAAAATAGGAATCAGAATTTAGGTACTGATTTGAAAATGTAAGAATTGAAATGTAGGTATCAATTCAAGAAGAGAGTCGAAATTTAGGTATCGACCTCGAAAGATAGGAATCAGAATTTAGGTACTGATTCGAAAATGAAAATTGAAATGTAGGTTTCAATTCAAGAAGAAAGTCAAAATTTAGGTATCGACCTCGAAAGATAGAAATCAGAATTTAGGTACTGATTCAAAAATGTAAGAATTGAAATTTTTGTAAAGATTTGTGATGTTGAATTCCTAGAAATGTATTATGTGAAAAGGTTGATTTTGTTGAAGAAGGCCTGTAGAGTTTTGTGAGATTTTGTGCAGAATGTGAAATTCTGCGGGGATGTGAAGCGGGTTAAGGTAAATAAAGACGGTTGTGCTGCGGGCACAAAGAGTATGAAACTCCAAAAATGAGAGGATCCACTCAACAAATTCGTTTCATTTTCTTGTTGTTTTTATCAAATTTAATTTTTCAAAATATGTCTTTAAAGTTGTAATTTTAATTGGTTGATTTTTAAGAGAAATTTGTTTTGTTGTTAATTTATTGGTGATTATTTTTTATTTATATTTTATTTATTATTAAAAGTTTGTTATTTCGTTCTCTGTTCAATGAAATTTTGAACCAACGCGTGGTTCGTGGTTTTCTTCCCTCGCACAAAAAGGCAACTGACAGAAAGGCACAATTTGAGAGAAATTTCCATTAATTTGCTGCAACAAAGATTTCATAAATCGAACATAGGCTAACGCCTCAAAAGGTACATTATGTAATCCATGTCGAAATACATTGAGAACATGTCATGCTATGAATACATAGTAGACTGAATACATTAGACACATGTCATGCTGTTAAAAGAAAGAAAGTGAACCCTCTGTACCAGGTATGTTGAGTTCCTGATCAAGTAGACCTTTTAATTCATGCTTCAGGATAAGAGTTCCCTTCACATGTACTTAGAGATACAACCTTCTCACAGCTCGTATGGAAGTAACTCCTCCAATTCTGGGTCCTGCTGGAATCCATATGGCATTTTACTGTCATCCATCCTGCGGAAAGTCACAGACACCCTACAGTGTCGTACCCCTGGAATGCAATGTTTGGCAACATCTGCACCATTACCTTTAAGAACAAGTACTGAACCGACTGGTAGAGGAATCTCCACAGAACCTCTGAATTTACCAGGGCCAACAATATTAATTTCTTTCCCAAATAAAATATTGCTTTTGCTCAAAAATGAGACTGTGCAGAAGGGTCTCACAAAATCATGATAATTAATGTGTGAGGGACTGCAATCACCCTCTTCATAGACATTGATAATGCAACTGTTGGGAATACACGTAGTAGGTAGAATATTCCATTTGACCATTCTTTTGATCGTCCATTTTATCGTTGGCGGTAGCGGATCTACTTGATCAAGTCTGAGGATCCTAGGTGGATTCCCCTGTCTGTCATTTGTGAAGTTATATCAACAGCCACACTGGATGGTGATTCTTCCCTTCCCTCTCATCCAATTCTTTGGCTCGGAATATGTCCTTTCCATGAGAAGGCCCGCTTGGCCCCTATCTCTTAAATTGAAGATACAGTCCAGACTGCTTCTTTCATCAGTCTCAGAGAAAACCCTAGTATATAGCTCCAGGCCTTCCAATATGTTGACGAACTTCCCTTGTTCTTCTTCGTAAAACTCAAATTCTCTTTTATTCACTTTGCTTATCTTGTAGTATTCTACCATACCAAGGGTTGGCAACTGTCACGGGCGTTCCTCCCTTCGAGCTTTGGCAAGAACCCAAACTAAGGCCGGTTGATCTGTAGCATGAGACTCGGCCTCTAGCCGGATGTATGACCCTGGGCTCCACGGTACTTACTGATCTGTCCCTAGTGGGACATATGGTTCATCCATCATGAAATCTGAAGTCTGAGACCCATTGGTGCTTGAAGTATACTCTTCCAATGTAGTGAAATGTTATAGATGTAGAACATTGCAATCCGAGCATTCTACAAACGCGCCCGTAGCTGATGTCCTAGCCGGTATTTCAACGTTGCACATCGGGAAACTCTTGCACAAAACATCTGAAACTGAAAGTGTGTTTGACTTTGTCATAAATCCTGATTCTTCATCCATGGTGGGTAAGCTAGCAAAAGTTTCTTTCAGGTTTAGATCATAAATATGCCCCTCAGGAATATGGGTGAGCAAGTTGTTCGTCTCTCTTTGATGTTTGTGTTCTTCTCGTAGAAAAGCTCTCTGCTTCTTGCGGATGGCGTTCCTGCATTTCATCATGCGAAGCGAAGTACTTGGCAATCGTTCGTTATTGGCAGCTTTTAAGCCTCCAGCTGGTGTAGCTACCATGGAGGGTAGATGGCTGGCCCCTCTATCGGATCTCGCTCTGTTATCATGTCCTTGCCCTTGCGTAATACATTATCTTTAGCGGTCATCCTTAGTAGTGAAGGCAATCTTTCTTTCTCTTTGCAGCTGACTACATCAATTAGAGGACCTTCATAGTCCATGTCAACCTGGTTGAAATCCACGTTGAAGTCTATGGTACCGTCCCGCGGCACCATCTCCTCATTTAATGCGAGGTTCCAGCCATCCTGGAAAGCAAAGAGCAGCTGTTGTCCCAAAATTTTTCTGCAAACAACAGGAAAAACATCAGTGGGCCGAAACTTTGCATGAACAAGAACAAAAAAAAGTATTTATTAAAGTAAATTTTAGTTTGATTTGGTGCAATGAGTTGTTTATTTTATGTATGAGTTTTGTTTATTTTAGTAGGATATTAAATTCAAAAGTGGCAAGGAGAAAATTTGAAGTTAAAAAAAAAGATTTTCCATTTTTGTGGAACATTATACTCAAAAGTGGAAAGGAGAAAATTTGAAGTTTAAAATATTTTTTCAAAATTTTCATTATATTGAGGTTAATTACAAAATTTGGACCCGGTCATAGACATTTGGCCATATAGATAACACTGAAATAATGAAAGTTTCAAAATTTAAAAGCAAGCAAAGGCAAGCGGCGTAATGTTACGTAATAAGTTTTTAGATATCGTTCGTTTATTGGTAACATGGGTTTTTTGCCCTGAAAGTCCACTAACTGGTAGGCTCCTCCTGTATAGATCTTTTCAACGACAAATGGTCCCTCCCAAGTTGGCTTAAATTTTCCACCTATTTTGCGGTGTGCAAGAATGGTCTTTTGAGCACAAGTACGAGGTCACCAACTTTGAATGTCATTGGGCAGACCAATTCGTCATGGGCTTGTACCATCTTCGCCTGGTAAAGCTCCAAATGTTGTTGTGCTTCTAGTCGTTTTCCCTTGAGACTCCCAATTCTTTAAGTCTAAGTGTTGCACTTTCTTCTGTTGTGAGTTGGTTGGCAACGGCGACTCTGAGAGATGCTGTCTAGATTTCTAGCGGTAGCATGACCTCAGAGCCTACACAAGCATTCAGGGTGTACACTGAGTGGGAGTCCTGAAAGTCGTTCGGTAGGCCCATAAGGCTTCTAATAGTTTGTTGTGCCAATCCCTTTTTATTTTCATCCAGTTGTTTTCTTCAAAATCTATACCAGTGTCTTGTTGAAGCAGCCCAGACCATTTGCTCTGGGATAGTAAATTGTAGAGTATCTCCAATCTATCCCATGTCTTTTGACGAAATTGTTGATTTTTGTACTTCTGAAAATTGTCCCATTGTCATAAATTATTCTTCATAGTACTCCGAAATGGTAGATGATTTGGCTTTTGAAAAAAAGAAGGATGTGCTGTGCCGTAACCTCACGTAACGGTAATGCCTCTGCCCATTTGGAGAAGTAATCTGTAGCAGCAAGTATAAACCTGTGTCCTTTGAAAGATGGAGGGTCTATCGAACCTATTATGTCTGTGCCCCAACACTTGAATGGCCACAAGGCAACAGTTGGTTGTAGCACATTCGAAGGCTGGTGTAAGGCCACCCCATGCACTTTGCTTTGGTGACATCTTCTAGATGTATCCATGCAATCTGACATCATTGTTGGCCAATAATACCCGAGTCTTTTGATCTTCATTTTCATTTTTGGCTCTAAGTGGTGAGCGCCACACAATCCGACATGTACCTCTTTAACAATATTCTGTGCTTCGGCTCTGCTCAAACACCGTAGCCACATTTGGTCAAATGATCTTCTAGAGAACATTTCCCACCAAGGTATAATACATGGCCCTTCTTGTGATGTGGTACGCCTTAGACTTGTCTTCTGGCAGCTTTCCAGTATGCAAATATTCCATTAATGGCTTGCTCCAATCTTCGTTGATGTCTGCAACTGTATTTATCGTTTCTTCTTTTCCAAGATTGTATAGAGTTTTGAAGTCGATCCAAGACAACACTCGTCTTCCTTGCACTGTGACTTTAATGAAATCCTCCAGGGGAAAAACCATTTCCTTAGCAAGTTTTGCTAAAGCATCGGCATCGGCATTATCTCCCCTAGGAATTCGGTAGAAAGTTACATCAGGAATCTGCTCCAAGAGCTTTATCGTGTACTGATGGTATTCTGCTAATCTTGGTTTCAAAATTCTGTATTGTTCGACAACTTGTTGGATGACGAGTTGGGAGTCGCCATAGATGGTAATGTTTGTTATATCAATTGAGATTGCCATTTCCAATCCGGTGATTAAGGCTTCATACTCTGCTTCATTGTTGGAGCACAGCTCTGTCAGGTGGTATGAAAATCTCAACATACCCATATCTGGCGTAATAAAGATTAAACCAATCACTGCTTTGCCTGGTATAACTGTGACTGATCCTTTATCTTTTCTGATGGACGAAGCACCGTCGAAATACATCTCCCAGTGTTGCGCACTGGAAAATTCCATTTGTAATATTTGCTCGTCTAGTAGTTTGTCGTTGAGAGAGGACCCAACTAGCAGTGGGCGTGCAGCGAGAATTTCTGCTAGTATCTGTCCCTTGATAGCACGGATGGGCACAAAAGTTATATCAAATTGCAATAAGATCATTGACCATCTTGCTAGACGTCCGGAGAGTGTTGGTCGGGTTGTCAAATATTGCAATGGATTAACTTTCGAGATTAGGGTAATCTTATGAGAAAGCATGTAATGTCTAAGCTTTTGAGCGGCGTTAACTTTCAAAATTAGGGTAATCTTATGAGAAAGCATGTAATGTCTAAGCTTTTGGGCGGCGAAACTTAATGCCAGACAATGCTTCTCAATAGGTGGATACCTTATCTCCGTCGGTGTTAGGCGACGACTCAAGTAATAGAGTGTCTTTTCTTTACCCTCATGATTGACTTGGGCTAAGAGGGCTCCAAGAGAGTCATCTAAGGTCACAGTATAAAGTATCGAGGTTTCCCTGGGATAGGGGCTGCCAAGACAGAAGGTGTCATTAAATATTGTTTAAAGTCCTCAAAAACCCGCTGACATTTCTCTTCCCAAATAAATTTGGCATCCTTTTTAATTAATGCCGAGAAGGGCTGACACCTACCTAAGAGATTAAAAATAAAGCATCTCAGATATGTCAACTTCCTCTATAAGGAACACAGTTGTTTCAAGGTTTTAGGATGAGGCATTTCTAAGATAGCTTTAATCTTATCCGGGTCGATCTCGATTACCCGATGATGGACAACAAATCCTAGAAATTTCCCAGAGGTAACACAAAAGGCGCACTTTAAGGGATTCATTTTGAGATTGTATTGTCGTAATTGTTCGAACACGATCTTCAAATCGTACAAATGGTCTATTATATGTTTACTTTTAATGACCAAATCATCCACGTAGCATTCTACTTGGTTGTGAAGGAGGTCATCAAAAAATTTTTGTCTTTGCACGTTGATATGTTGCTCTGACCTTCTTTAGGCCGAACGACATCACTGTGTAGCAGAAAATTCCAATCGATGTCCTGAAGGCCGTAAGTGCTACATCCTTGGGAGCCATCTTGTTTGGTTGTTTCCCGATGATCTGTCCATGAAGGAGAAAATTTCATCTGTTGAAGCTATATCCAATATCATCTCTGGTATAGGTAGTGGAAACTCGTCTTTTGGACATGCCTTTTCCAAATCTCTGAAGTCAACAAAAACACGGATCTGTCCATTTTTCTTTTTAACAGGTATGATGTTGGCTAACCTGTGAGCCATCTTGATTTGGTTGTATCCCGATGATTTGTCCATGAAGGAGAAAATTTCATGTGTTGAAGCGATATTCATGATCATCTCTGGTATAGGTAGTGTAAACTCGTCTTTTGGACATGCCTTGTTCAAATCTTTGAAGTCGACACAAGCACGAATCTGTACATTTTTCTTATTAACAGATACGATGTTGGCTAACCCCTGAGCCATCTTGATTTGGTTGTATCCCGACGATTCGTCTATGAAGGAGAAAATTTCATGTGTTGAAGCGATATCCACCATCATCTCTGGTATAGGTAGTGGAAACTAGTCTTTTGGACATGCCTTGTTCAAATCTCTAAAGTCGAATCAAACATAGATCTGTCCATTTTTCTTCTTAACAGGTACGATGTTGGCTAACCCGTGAAGTATTGTTCTTCTTTAACAAAGTTGGCATCTATTAATTTCTTCACCTCGGCGATGACTTGTTGTTCTATTTTGAGGCGCATTCTTCTAGGAGATTGTTTTATTGGGGTTATATTCTTGTCCACCCCAAGTTTATGGACTGTAACCTCTGCTGACAGTCCTAGCATTTCATCGTAGCTCCATGCAAAGCAATCTTTAAATTCTGTTAATAGTTTGATCAATTCCGCAGATTCTTCATCATTAAGTAGAGAACTTATAAATTTAGGCCAAGGTTGTTCTTTAGTTCCGAGGTTAATCTCTTTCAATTCATCAATAGTGGTTTTAATCTCCTTCTCAAACTCTGGTGGAGCTTCTTCTATTGGTTGATCAATAACGTCATTCTCTATATCAAGGTAATCCTCTTCTGACTCACCAGTAATAACCATGCAAAATTCAGAATCATCAACTGGTCTGACTATACCAAATCCGAGACCCTCTTTTGAATTTGGAGTTTGACTTATAACGTTCCACAGTTTTTCAAAAAGTTGAAATTTATCTTTTGGCATTTGTTTTGGTAAGTGTCCCGGTTGAATTAACTTTTGAACAAAAGGTGAGAAGTAACCAAAAGGCAATTTCATTAATTTATTAGAATCATCATCCAGATTTACATGTTTTTAAAGCTCAGTAGAGGTTGAAGCACAGTAAAATTCGATCATCTTGGAACCAACACTACGGACTTCCTTGACTTCTAAACTCTCGACCTTTTGAAGAAGAATCGAAGTAAGGGTCATAGCATTTACATAGTGGTTTATCCGATCATACATTATTTCATATTGATTCTTTTCTGTATCTTCTGAGGAAATCTTGTACTGAGGTCTTTTCTATCTTGTCATCATTATCTCATCTTCAGAACTATCCTCATCAACAATGTTGATAGTTGGCTTAATTCGTTCAACAATTAAATTGATCCATCCTCATCCATGTCCCCGGCCTTGACCTCAGGTGCGCGAACTAAAAGGCCTTTCACCATCTCTATGTAGAGGGGTGGTGGAAGATTATTGAAGCAGAGTTTAATGGCCTCCTATTTGTGATTCTTCTGAATCTTCATATTTGTTTGTCAGAATCTCACTCGAGAAGACAGTCTTCTTTGGAGGCGCGTAGTAGGCAGCATCTTCATGGATACAAACTTCAAGCACTGAAGATGGTTGTAGATCTCCCTTGATGCAATTCTCTTCNATCTCTGGTATAGGTAGTGGAAACTCGTCTTTTGGACATGCTTTGTTCAAATCTCTAAAGTCGACACAAACATGGATCTGTCCATTTTTCTTCTTAATAGGTACAATATTCGCCAACCATATGGGGTACTGCTCCTCTTTAACAAAGTTAGCGTCTATCAATTTCTTCACCTCAGCGATGACTTATTTTTCTATTTCGAGGCACATTCTCCTAAGAGCTTGTTTTACTGGGGTTATATTCTTGTCTACCCCAAGTTTATGGACTGCAACCTCTGCTGACAGTCTTGGCATTTCATCGTAGCTCCATGCAAAGTAATGTTTGAATTCTATTAATAGNCATTTTTCTTTTTAATAGGTACAATATTGGCTAACCACGTGGGGTACTGCTCTTCTTTAACAAAGTTGGCGTCTACCAATTTCTTCACCTCGGCGATGACTTGTTGTTCTATTTCGAGGCGCATTCTTCTGGGAGCTTGTTTTACTGTAGTAATATTCTTGTCCAACCAAAGTTTATCGACTGTAACCTCTGCTGACAGCCCTGGCATTTCATCGTAGCTCCATGCAAAGCAATCTTTAAACTCTGCTAATAGTTTGACCAGTTATGCAAACTCTTTGTCATCAAGTAGAGAACGTATAAATGTAGGCCGGGGTCATTCTTCAGTCTCGAGGTTAATCTCCTTCAATTCATCGACTGTGGATTTAATTTCTTCCTCAAATTATGGTGANACTCTTCTTTTATAAAATTTGTGTCTATTAATTTCTTTACCTCGGCGATGACTTGTTGCTCTACTTCGAGGCACATTCTTCTTGGAGTTTGTTTTACTGGGGTTATATTCTCGTCCAGCCTGAGTTTATGAACTACAAACTCTGCTGACAGTCCTGACATTTCACCATAACTCAATGAGAAGCAATCTTTGAATTTTGTTAACAATTTGATCAATTGTAGAGATTCTTCATCATTGAGTAGAAAACTTATAAATGTAAGTTGGGGTTGTGCTTCAGTCCAAAGGTTGATTTCCTTAACTGATCAACCATTAATTTAATTTCCTCCTCAAATTCTGGCAGAGCATTTTCAATTAGCTAATCAGTAGTCATCCTCCATATCAAGGCAATCCTCTTCTGATTCACTAGTAACAACCATTCAAAATTCTAAATCATCAACTGGTCCAATTGTTTCAAATCTGAGACCCTCTTTTGAGTTGGGAGTTCAACTTTTAACACTCCATAATATTTTAGAAAGTTGAAATTTATCTTTTGGCATTTGTTTTAGTAAGTGTCCCTATTGATTTAATTTTTGTACATAAGGAAAAAGTAACCAAAAGGTAATTCCATTAATTCATTAGGATCATCATCCAAATTTACATGCTTTCAAGATTAGTAGAAATACAAGCACAGTAAAATTTAATCATCTTTGAACCAACACTACGAAATTTCTTGACCTCTAAACTCTTGACCTTTTGAGGGAGGATCAGAGCAAGGGTCATAACATTCACATAGTAATTTATCCAACCATACATTCTTATATTCGCTTTTCTCGACATTTTCTAAGGATATCTCGTATTGAGGCTTCTTTTGTTTTGTCATCATTATTTTATCGTCAGAACTGTTCTCATCACCAATGTTGATGGTTGGCCTAGTCCATTCAATGATTAAGTTGGTTCTTCCCCGGCCTCAAAAAGAACCTCCCCCAATTTTTTGCAAAGGAGTGGTGAAAGATTGTTGAAGCAGAGTTGAGTGGCCCAGTCATTGTAATTCTTCTGAATCTTTACTTTTTTTTGTCGCAGTTTCACGTGAGAAAATAGTTTTCTTTGGAGGCGCGTAGTAGGCAGCATCTTCATGAATGCTAACTTCATGAACTGAAAATGATTGTAGATCTCCCTTGATGTAAAGTTATTGTCCTTCTTTGTAGTACTTGATGCATTGATGTAGAGACGACAAAACCATGTTTTGTTCATGAATCCATTGTTGACCCAGTAGAGCGTTGAAAGAGGTCTCGTTGTCGATGATATGAAATTTAGCAGTTGTTACTAGTTCTCCAACCTTCATAAGAAATGTAATCGATCCAAGGGCTCTTTCTCCGTTTTGATTAAATCCTCTTAGCATAATTTTATCGTCTGTAAGCTCATGAGCTTTGATGTCCAAATAGGCCAATGTTCGTAGGCTCATCAAGTTGATTGATGCTCTAGGATGTACTAAAATTTTGGACAACACAAATCTGCCGATGTTAACAGAGATGTAGAGTGGTCGGTTGTGGTCGGCGGTACCAAGCAGCAAATCTTCATCTGTGAAGGTTACCCAAGTTGTTCTTTCAATGAACAAACTTCATCCGAGGATGTGCTGGCCAACTGAGTTAAACAAATCTCTAGGTCAAGAAAGGTTATAACCAGAGCTTCTCTCATCTCCTTTGACAGGATTAGAGCGTCATAGATGCTTAATCAGGTCTGCAACTTCCTAAGATGAGCTAGCACGTTGTAATCCACTTTATGTGGTGCTCCAATTTTCACTTGGTAATGTGGTTCTTCCACTGTTGGAGGTGAAGGTAGTTCTTTTCTAGTTACTATTTATTTTCCTTTATCTGTTGGAGCTGTTCTTGGGGTAACACTCTCCCACTCCTTAAGTTCACTTCTGTAATTTTCTCCCTTGATATATCATTCTTGAATCTTTTAGTGTTTCTTCTTTGTCAGAAATATCTAATTCAATGGCAAGTGGTGCACCGTAGTGCTAGAGGATTGGTTCCTTACTTCCGGTGTTATCATAGCTAGTATCGGTGATGTCTTCTTTGGTCTTGACAGTGAGTTTGTCAGACTAAAGTATGATTTGAGGATCATTGCAGTAATTCATATTGAGGCTAGATTGGTTATTATTGATTACGTCGTCACTAGAAATAGCTAAAACGTAGCTGAAATCATGATATTTAAATTCATAAGACCCTGAAGGGGCAAAAAGATAAACACACAAAGTCAGGGGTTTGAGGATTTTCTTCCCCGAATCCGAGATAACCAATCTAGTAGAGGTAGCCCCTACCCTACTCCCCGTGCTATCAATCTTTTTGGTTTCTTTTTCTTTTTCTTTGATGATGACAGATCTTATAGCGAAACCTTCATCTCGGGTTTGACAGGCTAAAGACTCTGGACGAAAGCTTGTTTTGATGCATTCTAGATTTGATTTAATAATTTATTCATTGATTTGCTCCAAACTTCATTCCATTCATCTTTTCCGATATATGTAGAAGATTGTTTTAATGAATTATTTATTTGGTTTAGGACCATCTTGAGCTTGTCCCAAGTCGTACTCCATCCCTCTTCTCTAGTATATTGATAAATCTGAGAAATTAGCTCAGCTGAAATCATATTTATGGAACTTTTTTTAGGTTCTCTTAAATATTCCTTCGGGATCATTTCCTTCTTTGAGATTTTTCTTGAGCCAATCCTTAAAAATAAAACATTCTTCTATAGCGTGCCCCAGCAATCTGTGGTACGGACATTAATTTGGTTCATCTTTCATGTGTACTTCTTCGAGCTTCTTTGGGTTTGGTAGTCTGAACTCAGACTTCTTCATCAGACTTCTAAAAATTTTAGACACGACTTCATCTTTGAAAGAATACACCATTTTCTACCATTTTGCCAAAGATATTCTCTCATTCTCTTTTTGAAATGATCCTGCTTGAGGCGGTCGCTGGCTAGACTGACTATTCTCTTTATGAGCCTGCTGTGATGAAGATTGACGAAGATTTTCTGCATATAACTTCATTGGTTGTTTTCTGTGGTCGACAGTTGCTACTGTTCCTGATTTCTTTTCAAACACTCAGATTGTCTTGGACTTCTTGTGTGAATCCATATGTTTGATTTCTTCTTGAAGACTGTTGGCTTTACTGAGTAGCTTCTCAAAGAATTTGAAGGTAAGTCCCTTGAGCATGAAAGCTACTAGACCATGAATGCTTTTGAGTAAAATCTATATTGCATGATGCTCCTGTAGCTGAGGTTCACAGTTTATGCTAAGGTTTCTCCACCTTAAGATGTAATCCACCAAAGTCTCATTGGGATTTTGTTTTCCATCATTAGCTCTCCTACAGAGACATGATGTTGCGCTCCAGCAAATCTCTTCACAAATAGTTTTTCTAACTCGGCAAATGTTTGAACTGATCTGTTGGGAAAATCAGCATACTAGTCAAAGGCAATCCCTGACAGTTGCTCACAAATTGTTGGAAGGGTAAAGCTTCACTATTTCTTTTGTTGCCACAACTGGTTCGGAAGTGTGTTATATGTTGTCTAAGATTTCCAGTCCCATCAAATATCTTGAACTTCGGAGACACAAAACCCTTACGGAAGGGTACAACATCAAATTCCTCCAGATAGGGTCTACCCTTTAAAATCAATGCACCACCCTTAGATTGGGATAAGGCCTCCCAAACTTGCTCGACCATTTGCTTAAATTATTTCTCTGGTATGACACTCAATGGAGAATCCTTCTTTGGTTGTTCATCTCTGTTTGTTGCGGCAAATTCTCCTCTTTCAACCATGATATGTATGATTTATGGCTGTTTGATCTCCAGAGAGTATAGTTGTTGAGTTTGTGATTTTCCCTGAATGGTGTCCATGACAGTCATGGCGGCGGCCCCCTCTTCTATACTTTTCTCCAGTTGGTTGACTTGCTCATCCATTAGGACAATAGCCCTATGCAACTCATCTACGATATTCTCTTCGACAAGTGGTTGAGCCTCGCGCGTAGATGCAGCGGCTCTAATTTCGATATCATGAACATCCATGAAATCTTCTTTGAGGTAATCATTATAGTCAAAATCTTCATCATCATCATCGATGGAAACCCTGTGCTCTCAAGGCAACTCAAAAATCTTGACTCTATGTTTTTTAAATTTTTCTTTTCTTTGATCATTGATTCTTTTATTTTTCTAGGATCTAAAGGACCCTACTGGACCTCCTCCTCATGCTCTTCCATTCCACTAGCAATTGCTATGATGATGTCAGATACTTTGGACCCTAGCTTTATTTTGTGATCTTGTTCTGCAGGCTTACTGGACCGTATTGGTACAGCGACCTTGGGTATCTACACCTTCTTCTCTGACGATGATGTCTCACAATGGGTGCCCTATCGAAAACATCGGGATGTCGCGGAGAAGTGTGCTCCCCATGGTGCAGATCAGCTATGGTACCGAGTAATTTCTTCATCTTTTTCTTTTAAAATTTTAGGAATGTCTTTGTGGTGTGTGCTAAATAGAATTCTTAGACTCAGTCTTGGCTTGACTGGTCGACGGTCTGTGGTCTTAGTTGTGGTGGAATTTGTGGTTACAATAGTGGCATCAAATATGCTTCCTAAGCGAAACCAGACAAGAATACGAGTAGGCAGATTTTCAGTTGACTTTTGAGATTGTCTGACAGATTTGACGTCCCTTAAAATTTCTTTCTTCACACGAGGGGAAATTGCATGTCCCACTTGTTTAAGTAACTCATTAACTTAGCAACCCTCTTTGATGGCTAGCCTCTAAAAACTGAATTAACTCAGGTGACAAGAGTAGGTTTCTTTTTCTCCACACCTTGTCCATGAAGCGTTGGTAATGCAACTGTGATTTTCTAAATACTCCCTTATCCATTGGTATCTATTAAGGGATGGAATCTACTTCCCTGCAGAAGTGGATATAACTCTAGTAATTCTAACTCCTCTTGGTGAGGCTTTTCCTCGATAGGTATTTCCTTAGGATTCTGGGCTTTAGTAGCCCTCCAAACTCTTCTATTGTGGTTTCTCTTCTATGTTCGGGTTAGGGGTGCAGTTCTTGAACTCGATCTAATTTTGAATATTGGTGGCGAGACAGTCAAACCCTCAGTCGGATCTTCAATGATCATTACTTCTTTCCCCTTAGTGGCAGTCGGGATAGCAGGCTTGGTAGGTGCTATAGTGGCAACAGTAGTCTTGGCCTTCTTATAAGAAGGGAAGTCCTGAAGATAGTTCAGGTTGAACTTAACAGACGGTTCCTAAATTTCTAGAGTGGTTACTTTCATCACGACGAACGGGGCCGCGCTTAAGCTCCGGTTAAACAGACAAGGCCGCACCTAAGCGCCGAGACCGCGCTTAAGTGCCAATGGCAGTTACTAGATGAGTAAAATCAATTTTCACGAATTTTGNTTCTCCCTTTTGGTTGAATCCTCTTAACATCATCTTATCGGTCATAAGCTCTTGAGCTTCAATATCCAAATAAACTAATGTCCGTAGGCTCATCAAGTTAAGAGATGCTCCAGGATCCACTAAAACTATGGATAACACAAATCTACCGATGTTTACGGAGATGAAGAGTAGACGGTTGTGGTCAACGGTACCGAGCAGCAAGTCTTCATCTATGAAGGTTACCCCTGGCTGTTCTTTCAACAAGCAAACTTCATGTAAGGATGTGCTGGCTAATTTAGCTAAGCAGATTTCTGGGTCAAGCATAGCAGTAACCAGAGACTCTCTCATCTACTTTGACAGGATCAGATCGTCGCAGATGCTTAATCAGGCTGGCAACTTCCTTAGATGAGCTAGCACATTGTAGTCTACTTTGTATGATCCTCCAATTTTACCTTGACCATGTGGTTATTCCACTGGTGGAGGTGGGGGTATCTCTTATCGAGTCATTATCTGTTTTTGTTTGTCTGTTGGAGCTGTTCTTGGTGGTAATACTTTACCGCTCCTTATGTTAACTTCTGTGATTTCTTTTTCTTGATATGTCATTGTTGAATCTTTCGGTGTGTTTTCCTCTTCACGGGAAAGATCTAAGTTGATGGTAAGTAGTGCACCTTAATGCTCGAGAGCTAGCTCCTAGTTATCGGTGCTGCCGTAAGCAGTGTCATCGATGTCTTCTTTAGCCTTGATAATGAGTTCATCAGACTTGAGTATGATTTGAGGATCATTTCGGAGATCGAGATCGAAGCTAGATTGGTCATAATTAGTTACGTTATCACCAGAAACAGTTAAAACATAGCTGAAATCCTCAAATCATACAAAGTCAGAGGTTCGAGGATTTTCTTCCCTGAATCCAAGACAACCAATCTAGTAGAGGCAACCCCTATCCAACCCCTCATGCTATCAATCTTCGTAGTGACGCTTTTCTTCTTCTTGTTCTTTGCTCTTAATGATGACAGATCTCCTAACGAAATCTTCATCTCGGGCTTGGTATGTTGCGAACTCTGAATAGAGGCTTGTTTTGATGTAGACTGGACCTTATTCAATTTTTTCTTGGATGATCTACTCCAAACTTCATTCCATTCTTCTTTGGTATTCATAGTAGCTTGTTTTGATGAATCCTGTATTTGATTATGGACCTTCTTGAGTTCATCCCACGTTGTACTCCATCCATCTATTCCAGTATATGGATCAATTGAGCAGATTGGCTCGGTGGAAATCATATTTATGGAACCTTTTACAGGTTCTTTTAAATATTCTTTTATGATTTTTATATTCCCTTTCTTCAAATTCCTCTCGAGTCAGTCTTTAAAGACGAAGCATTTTTCTACGTGTGCCTAAGCAACCGGTGGTATGGGCAATAATTTGGTTCATTCTTCTTATCCACCTCTTCAGGCTTCTTTGGATCCAGTAGTTTGAATTCTAGCTTCTTCAGTAGACTCCTGAATATTTTAAGTATATCATCATCCTTGAAGGAATACATAACTTTTTGTCGCTCTAACAGGATATTCTTTTATCCCATGTTCGACGTGCTCCTTCTTGAGGCAGCCACTGGTTGGATTGATTATTCTGTTTCTGAGAGGACTGGCGATGTTCTTCTGTATATATCTTTATCGGCAGCTTTCATTTGTCGACAATCACTACTACTCCTGATTTCTTTTCTAACACTTTGGCCACCTTAGCCTTTTCATGTTGCTCCATGTACTTTATTTCTTCTTGAAGACTGATGGCTTTACTGAGTAGCTTCTCGAAGGATTTGATGGTGAGTCCCTTAAGCATGAAAGCTACTGGCCCAAGAATGCTCTTGGGAAGCTTCTCGAAGGATTTGATGTTGAGTCCCTTAAGCATGAAAGCTACTGGCCCATGAATGCTTTTGAGTAAATCTCAATCACATGATGTTCTTGTAGCTGGGGTTCACATTTCATGCTAAGGTTTCTCCACCTCAAAATGTAGTCCACCAAAGTTTTGCTAGGCTTTTGCTTTTCCATCATGAGCTCTCCAATAGACACATGGTGTTGTGCCCCGCCAAATCTTTTCACAAATAACTGCTCTAATTGAGAAAATGTTTTAACTGACCTGTTGGCCAAGTCAGTGTACCAGACAAAAAAAATTCCTGACAAGCTGCTAACGAACTGCTAGCATAGTAGAGCTGTCGGCATTATTTCGGGGTTGGAGGGGAGTTGCCCGTAAGAAGCTGTCAGTTACCGGAATCGAAATCCCATTGCCCGCTTCGGAAGGACGTTGAAGTATGAAATCAAACTAACTCCATATTTTTCATAGGTTAAAATGAAAGAGTATTGTACCTCAATTCCTATATCTATCCCGAAGGATAAACACAAGACTTGAGGATGAGGCTTGATTAAATAAACTAAGGAAAGTATGACGTTCGTTTGGTCTGCGAAACCTTTGTGTTTGGTGACAAGTTCCCTTATTTAATATAAAGGATTAAATAGGGTTCATATTAAGCTGGGTTCAGACATGCTTCCTATAATAGTTAATTACATCTTAAATGACCAAAGTCACCTAAGAAGACTCGATAAAAATCAAGAAATATTATCTTCAAGGAATTTCAAAGGGTAGGACTCTTCAACGAAATCAGACATAGAGGTGTGAAAGGGGATTGGTTCAAATTTGGAACATTTTATTGTAGAGTCCAAAGGAGGAAGAACTAGGGGATGTCATGGATACAGAGGAGAACCCCGGTGACTTCCCAAGCTATCTTAATGTTTGGCTTCAGTTTTGAGGAGAAATATTTAGGTGTTTCATCCTGGCCAATTTTATTAGTTAGGGCTTACATTCATGTGAAACGATCACGCAAATAGCCTGAAAGATATCAGGATTTAGATCGTGACAAACGACAACCTCAAAATCTTAAGACGAGTTAGGGCTTATATTATATAGCAGGGCTATACAAAGACCTAAAGATAAGGTGAGGATTTACGTTGCATAAGCAAGCAACCTGGAAGTCCTATGGCTTTGTTGTTTAAGTCTAAGGAAGAAAGATTGGCTTAGCTGGGGAAGACAGGTTTTGCTGTTGAAGATGGCAGTGCTGCCCACCATGCTAGCTCCTTGCTGTGTCAAGTTTTAGTTTTGTAGTGTGTCAAGTTATAATGTCAAATTAAGTGACCCTATGGTTGAAGTCCTTCAAGTTTTATGAGGGCATATTAAAGTTGAATAGAGCGACACCGGTTAGGATCCTACAATTCCCTCATTCCGGCACCAGTACTTTCTATTGGAGTGACTTAGTTCAAATGAACTTACTAAACTCAACTTAAAGAGTTCTATAATTTTATTTAAATCGTGGGAAGTCTCGTTAGCAACCGTAGGTTACCTCCTCCGAGGGATTTTTGATCATCCGATAGAGACTTCTTAATTTAGTTGAAGTTGTAGTTTTGTGTGATGTTTGTGATAAAAATTTGAGTTGTTTTATATTTTTATTATTGTGGCGGTGAGTTTTATCTTGGTTGATTTTAATTTTGGTTCCGGGTTATGGTTATGGTTAACAAGCAAGTTTATGTAGGTAAATGCAAGCTTGAAACATGTAAGGAAAAGGCAGAAGCAAGACATTACTATAAACTGTAAAAACGTACCTTGCGAGTCTTCTCATTCCACCACCTGAAGCTTAAAAATGCATGTGAGGGCATTTATGAAGAGCAGGAAAAGTAGAAATCTTATAATTTTCCTAACCCTATGTCATATCTTGGCGGGTCCTTAGAATTTTAATTAAGGATGACTTTATCAAGCAAGATATATTAAGTTTAGTAGATCTCTGAAATGTCCAAGAAATCTAGAGAAAGAAGCAGGTCCATGCTACTTTTGCGCTGCCTGGTGGAAAATTCGAGGCTACGGATTGAGTCCCTGGTCTTGGTGTAAGGCCTAAGTAGGAATTCAATCAGGGACGCATTTGGGTGTTGGTTTAGAGCTATGGTAGAGGATTTGTGAAGAGGGAATTTTATGCAGTTTTGGCTTCTTTCACTGTTGTGATGGTGTCGGTGAAGTTAATATGAGCTTGGTGGACTGTGGAGGTGTATTAGGTTCTGTCGTGGTTTCCGGCAAGGTTTTAAGCTCAAAATTGAGCTCCAGTAATGGGAATTAGTGATAATGGTTGGAATGCACTGAGGGGATCTTAGGGAAGCTCTGTGTGAAGTTTAGAGAGGCCTCTTTTGGAATGCACTGAGGGGATCTTAAGGGAAGCTCTGTGTGAAGTTTGGAGAGGCCTCTCTAAGAAAATTTCAGCACACCTCCCATGGCTGCAGGAGGTGAGTTTTTATAAAAATGGCCATGGGGTGGCTCTCAGGGCACAAGTTTGGGTGCATTGTGGTGCTTAGGTGGAGGGCAGAGGAGCTCTTCAATTTGATTTGGATGACTGGCCTCTAGGTTTGATTTGGGTAAGGTGCCATGGGGGTGGCTCTTAGTTTTGAGCTTTTCCGACTACTAGGCTGGCCGGCCGGCCAGGGGGAGGTGGCTAGGAGCTCAGAGAACCCAGAGGAATCAGATTTGGCAAAGATATCTTAAGCATGTAACAACAATTTAATGCAAATGTGCTTTGATTTGGCAAAGATATCTTAAGCATGTGAATTTTTGCAAATAATATCCCTTAATTTTGGGGACCTTTTGTCCATGGCTTGATTTAGGTGGTTTCATGGTGTTTGGATTGGTCACTAAGTCCAACTAGTGGCTGGGGTGGAGTTAATTTGGTGACTTTAGGGTGGTTATGTCACATTTAGTGCATGGGTCCAAGTGGGTGCAAATGACCAAAACATGGGTTTGGACTAGGCTAACCACATCAATTGGCCCAAATAAATATTGCATTTGGTGTAGATGATCATAAGGAACAACTTTGGTGAAGAATGAAGGTGGGTTTGAGCTCATTTGAAGGGTCAATTTGAGGGAAATTTGAACCTTAATCAATTTGGTTATGTTGGGCTAGGCTTGGGTTAGCCTTGGGCTAAGTCCAAATTTTTTGTTGTAAATGGTCAATAGGAACCTCATGAAGAATTTTCAACATGAACTGTATGCCAATTTGGAGGTTAAGGCAATCAATTGGGTGAAATTTGGGGACTTAGCCAATTTGGGGCAAAATTTGGGAATTTAGGATTTAGGCCAATATCAAATGGATATGATGCTTCACCAAAGTCAATTGATGGTTGATTTTTATGTATAGGAACGTTATCGAGATTTCTCAACATTAATTGGCGCCAATTGACTAGGTTATGGGTTCAATTTAGTGAGATTAGGTCATATGGTCAAAATTGGGGCTTTAACCTAACTCAAAATTCGGTTCAAATCATGGACCAATTGAGCTTTGATTTGGTTTAATTTGATCATATAAAAAGTGAATTTGAATTTTGGATTGAAATTAAGGTCAAATGAGGTCAAATTGATGGACATTTGAATTGAATTTGGGGAATTTGGGCCTTAAAGGCAAATTTGAGGGTTTTGGTTAAAGATAGTTAAATTGTCCAAATTGGGTCATGTGGTAGTTAAGATAAATGCAATTGGAAATATTTGGGATTTATTGGGATTTTCTGGGAATTTTTATAATTTTTGGTCCAAAAGGGGTATTTTGGTAATTTGGGGGTGTTTTAGGGGTAAAAGGCCAAGATGGGTATTTTGGTAGAGTTGAGGTACCAATCATCACCAATAAGCCAGGGACCAATGGAAATCCCATTTTTGGTCCTCTTTATAATGGTCTTAGCCAAACCACAGCCCTAGGGCTAGTAGGTTTAGAGGACCTTCTTTATTAGTATCCCAAAAGATCAAGGGATCTAGGCTACAAATTTGAGTTTAAGGTTGTGGTGAATGTGGGTGTATATGAGTGTAGTTAGTATACTGAGTGCCTTAGCCCCAGACCAACACCCAGGGTTAACCTTAAGGTCCAACTTTCTTAAGGGTGACTCATCTTGAGTTTCCCCCATAGTGATCCCACCTACTAAATGCTAGGGGTTGAGGCCAACATGTGGCACTTCAAGTTGAGTAAAGAAACACCTACTAAGTATTTAGAGGTTGAGACCAACATGTGGAACTTCAAGTTGAGTAGAGAAGAAGCCTACTAAGTGGTAGAGGTTAGGACCAATATGTGGAACTTCAAGTTGAGTAGAGAAGAGTTTGGGAATGGTGAGGGTTCCTTGTCTAGTTTTCTAAGAATAGTCAATAAGAAAGTCCTATGGCTAGACCTTGGTGAGGGTTCCTTTTCTAGTTTTCTAGGAATAGTCAACAGGAAAGTCCTATGGCTAGACCTTAGAGGTTGAGACCAACATGTGGAATTTCAAGTTGAGTAGAGAAGAGTTTGGAATTTCTAGTGGTGAAGTTCCATGTCTAGTTTTCTAAGAATAGTCAATAGGAAAATCCTATGGCTAGACCTTAGGCTAGTAAAAGGGGAAAACTAAACCTCAAGCCAAAGTGAGGTCAATAAATGGACCCCCAATAGACGTGGTGTGCTGTGCAAGAACACGAGCGTATTGGCGTTGGCCGACGAGATCAACAAAAATGACTACAACCTTTAAGTCAACAGACCCGAAAATATGTGTAGGGTCGTGTGTGTGATTTGTTTCTGCCGGGGAATTAGCAGGTGTGTGTTTTATCAAGTCGAGAAGTAGGGACTCTCGCTGGGGATTGGAGAGTGGGCTTTAAGTTATAAAATTGCAAAGATTTCCGAAGGATGGGAGTCAGTATGTAAGTGCTGGCCCCTAGGTGGGAATTGAAATTCAGATATCAATTCAAAGAGAGAGAGAGAGAGAGAGAGATAGAGAGAGAGAGTCGGAATGTAAGGACCGACCTCAAATGTGAATCAGAAATGTAGGACTAATTCGGAAATAAGAATTGAAATGTAGGTCGATTCTCAAAAGAGAGTGTCGGAATGTCAGGACCGACCTCCAATGTAATGAATCAGAAATGTTGGAATGAGAATTGAAATGTATATCAATTCTCAAAAGAGAATGTCGGAATGTAAGGAATGACCTCGAATGTAATGAATCAGAAATATTGGAATGAGAATTGAAATGTATATCAATTCTCAAAAGAGAATGTCGGAATGTAAGGACCAACCTCGAATGTAATGAATCAGATGTGTAGGACTGATTCGGGAATGAGAATTGAAATGTAGGTCAATTCTCAAAAGAGGGTGTCGGAATGTAAGGACCTACCTCGAATGTAATAAATCAGAAATATAGGAATGAGAATTGAAATTTGTATAAATTCTCAAAAGAAAATGTCGGAATGTAAGGACCGACCTTTAATGTAATGAATCAGAAGTGTATGACTGATTCGGGAATGAGAATTGAAATGTAGGTCAATTCTCAAAAGAGGGTGTTGGAATGTAAGGACCGACCTCAAATGAAATGAATTAGAAATGTAAGACTGATTCGGAAATGAGGATTGAAATGTAGGTATCAATTCCAGGAGAGAGTCAAAATTTAGGTATCGATCTCAAAATGTGAGAATCAGGATTTAGATATTGACTCAAAAATGAGAATTGAAATGTAGATATCTATTCCGAGATGTGAGATCCAAACATGTGAGAATTGAAATGTAAGTATCAATCCAAAGATGAGAGAACTGAAATGTAGGTATCAATCCGAAGATGAGAGCATTGAAATGTAGCTATCAATTCCAGGAGAGTTGAAATTTAGGTATCGACCTCAAAATGTGAGAATTGAAATGTAAATATCAATTCAAAGATGAGAGAATTGAAATGTAGGTATCAATTCGAAGATGAGAGAATTGAAATGTAGGTATCAATTCCAGGAGAGTGTCAAAATTTAGGTATCAACCTCGAAATGTGAGAATCAGGATTTAGGTACTGATTTTAAGATGTGATTTGAAATTTACAAAGAGCTTGTGGTGTTGAATTTGTGGAAGTGTGTCATGTGGAAAGGTTGATTTTGTTGAAAAAGATTTGTAGAGCTTTGTGGAGTTTTGTGCAGAATGCAAAATTCTGCAGGGATGTGAAGAGAGTTGAGGTAGATAATGATGGTTGTGTTGCGCGCACAAAGAGTAGGAAATTCCGAAAATAGAAGCATGCACTCAGCAGGTTCATTTCATTTTCTTATTGTTTTGATCACATTTAATTTTTCAAAAATGTGTTCTTAAAGTTTTAATTTTAATTGGTTGATTTTTAAAAGAAATTTGTCTTGTTATTCACTCATTTATGATTATTTCTCATTTGTGTTTTATTTTATTGTTGAAGATTTTTTGTTTCGTTCTTTGTTCATTGAAATTCTGAACCATCGCATGGTTTGCTGCTTTCATCCATCGCACAAAAAGGCAACTGACAAAATAGCATAATTTGAGAGAAATTTTCATTAATTTGCCCCAAAAAGCGATGCCATAAATCAGACATAGGCTAATGCCTCAAAAGGCAACTTTCATCCATCTCATGATATGAATACACTATAGATTGCATACATCAGATACATGTCATGCTGTTAAAAGAAAGTAAGTGAGCCCTCTGTACCAGGTATGTTGAGCTCCTGATCAAGCAGACCTTCTAAGTCATGCTCCAGGATAAGAGTTTCCTTTACATGTTTTTAGAGGTACAACCTTCTCATAGCTCGTATGGAACTAACTCCTCCAATTTAAGGTCCTAATTGAATCCATACGGTATTTTATTGTTTTCCATTCTGCAGAAGGTTACAGACACCCTACGGTGTCGTAATCCTGGAATGCAGTGCTTGGCAATGTCTGCACAGTTGCCCTTGAGAACATGTACTGAACCAACTAGAAGAGGAATCTCTACAACTCCTCTGAATTCGCGAGGGCCGACTATATCAATTTTTTTCCAAATAGAATATTGCTTTTACTCATGAACAAGACCGTACAGAAAGGCCTCACAAAATCATGATGGTCGATGTGTGGGGGCATGCAGTCACCTTCTTTATAAATGTTAATGATGCAACTGTTGGGAATACAAGTAGCGGGTATAATATTCCACTTGACCATTCTCTTGATCATCCATTTATCAACGGTGGTAACAAATCAACTTTGTCATATCTGAGGATCCCAGGCGGATTCCCGTGTCTGTCGTTCGTAAAATTGTAGCAACAGTCGCATTGGATGGTGATTCTTCCCTTTCCCCTCATCCATTTCTTCGGCTCGGAATATGTCCTCTCCATGAGAAGGCTCGCTCAACCTCTATCTCTCAAATCGAAGATGCAGTCCAGAATGCTTCTTTCATCAGTTTCAGAGAAAACCCTGGTATATAGCTCCAAGCCTTCCAATATGTTGACGAACTTTACCTGAACTTCTTCATAGAACTCGAATTCTCTTTTGTTTACTCTGCTTATCTTGTAGTATTCTACCATACAAGGAGTTGGTAGATGTCGTGGGCTTTCCTTCCTTACTAAAAATTATTGATCTTTGTACTTTTGAAAGCTATCCCATTATCAGAGATTATTCTTCGCAGTACTCCGAAACGGTAGACAAATTGTCTTTTAAAAAATTGAAGGACGTGCTGTGTCGTAAGCTCACGTAACGGTACTACCTCTGCCCATTTGGAGAAGTAATCTGTAGCAGCAAGTATAAACCTGTGTCCTTTCAAAGATAGAGGGTCTATCAGACCTATTATGTCCGTGCCCCAACACTCGAATGGCCACGAGGCAACATTTGGGTGTAGCACATTCGGAGGCTGGTGTAAAATCACCCCATGCACTTTACATTGGTGACATCTTCTGGCTGTATCCATGCAATCATACATCATTGCTGGCCAATTATATCCGAGTCTTTTGATCTTTATTTTCATTTTCGGCCCTGACTGGTGAGCTCTACACAATCCGGCATGTACTTCTCTGACAGTATTCTGTGCCTCAGCTCTGCTCAAACATCGTAGCTACATTTGGTCGAACAATCTTCTATAGAGAACATTTCCCACCTGGGCGTAAGACATGACCCTTCTTGTGATGTGGTGCACCTCA
Source organism: Phalaenopsis hybrid cultivar (assembly GCA_002079205.1). Classification (NCBI taxonomy): domain Eukaryota; kingdom Viridiplantae; phylum Streptophyta; class Magnoliopsida; order Asparagales; family Orchidaceae; genus Phalaenopsis; species Phalaenopsis hybrid cultivar. The sequence continues at coordinate 58,623 of JXCR01131302.1, read as the reverse complement.
GACCTGTCTTCTGGCAGCTTTCCAGTATGCAAATATTCTATTAATGACTTATGTCAATCTTCGTTGATGTCTGTAACTGTATTTATTGTTTCTTCTTTTCCAAGCTTGTGTAGAGTTTCGAAGTCGTTTTGAGACAAGACTCGTCTTCCTTGCACCATGACTTCGATGGAATCATCCGGGGGACAAGCCATTTCCTTAGCAATTTTTGCTAGAGCGTCGGCATGAGCATTATCTCTTTGAGGAATCCGGTAAAAAGTTACCTTAGGAATCTGCTCCAAGAGCTTTATTATGTACTGATGGTACTCTGCTAGTTTTGGTTTCAGAATTCTATATTGTCTGACGACTTACTAGATGACAAGTTGAGAGTCACTATAAATGACAATGTTTGTTATATCCATTGAGATTGCTAATTCCAATCTGGTGATTAAAGCTTCATATTCTGTTTCATTGTTAGTGCACGGCTCTGTCAGGTGGTATGAGAACCTCAACATACCCTTATCTGGCGTAATAAGGATCAAACCGATCCGTGCCTTGCCTGGTATAACTATGCCTGATCCCTTGTCTTTCCTGGCCGACAAAGCACCATCAAAGTACATTTCCCAACACTGTGCACTAGAAAATTTCATTTGTAGTATTTGCTCGTCTGGTAACTCGTCGTTTAGAAAGGACCCAGCCGGCAGTGGGTGCGCAGCGAGAAAATCCGCTAAAATTTGTCCCTTGATAGCGCGGAGGGGAAGAAAAGTTATATCAAATTGCAATAAAATCATTGACCACCTTGTTAAATGTCCGGAAAGTATTGGTCGGGTCATCAAATATTGCAACAGATTGACTTTCGAAATCAGAATAATCTTATGAGAAAGCATGTAATGTTTAAGCTTTTGGGCGGCAAAAATTAATGCTAGACAATGCTTCTCAATAGGTGGATACCTTATCTCCATCGATATTAGACGACGACTCAAGTAGTAGAGTGATTTTTCTTTGCCCTCATCATTGACTTGGGCTAAGAGGGCTCCGAGAGAGTCATCTAAAGTCGCGGTGTAAAGTATTAATGGTTTCCCCAGGATAGGGGCTGCCAAAACAAGAGGTGTCATTAAATAATGTTTAACATCCTTAATGGCCCGCTGGCATTTCTCTTCCCAAATAAATTTGGCGGTCTTTTTAATTAATGCCGAGAAAGGCTGACACCTACCTGAGAGATTAGAAATAAAGCGTCTTAGACATGCCAACTTCCCCTGGAAGGAACGTAGCTGCTTCAAGGTTTTAGGGGGAGGCATTTCCAAGATAGATTTAATCTTATCTGGGTTGATCTCGATTCTCCGATGACAGACAATGAATCCGAGAAATTTCCTAGAGCTAACACCAAAGACGCACTTTAAGGGATTCATTTTAAGGTCATATCGTCATAATCGTTGAAACACGATCCTCAAATCATACAAATGATCTATTTTTTGTTTACTTTTGATAACCTGATCATCCATGTAGCATTCTACTTGATTGTGAATGAGGTCGTAAAAAATCTTCGTCATTGCACGCTGATAGGTTGCTCCGGGATTCTTTAGGCCGAACGACATCACTGTGTAGCAGAAAATTCCAATCAGTGTTCTGAAGGCTGTAAGCGCTGCATCCTCAGGAGCCATCTTGTTTTGATTATATCCCGACAATCCGTCCATGAAGGAGAATATTTCAGGCGTCGAAGCGATGTCCACCAACATTTCTAGTATAGGTAGTGGAAACTCGTCTTTTGGACATGCCTTGTTCAAATCTCTGAAGTCGACACAAACTCAGATCTGTCCATTTTTCTTTTTAACAGGTACAATATTAGCTAACCACGTGGGGGTATTTCTCTTCTTTAACAAAGTTGGCGTCTATCAACTTTTTCACTTCGGTGATTACTTGTTCTATTTCGAGGCGCATTCTCCTGGGAGCTTATTTTACTAAGGTTATATTCTTTCCACCCCAAGTTTATGGACTGCAACCTCTGCTGACAGTCCTGACATTTCATCATAGCTCCATGCTTTCATCTTTGAACTCTGCTAATAGTTTGACCAATTCTGCAGATTCTTCGTCATCAAGTAGAGAACTTATAAATGTAGGTCGAGGTCGTTCTTGAGTCCCGGGGTTAATCTCTTTCAATTCATCGATAGTAGATTTAATTTCCTCCTCAAATTCTGGGGGAGCATCTTCTATTAGTTGATCAGTAGGGTTATCCTCCACATCGAGGCAATCCTCTTCTGACTTACTAGTAACAACCATGTAAAATTTAGAATCATCGACTGGTCCAACTGTACCAAATCCAAGACCTTCTTTTGAATTGGGAGTTCAACTTTTAGCATTCCATAGTTTTTCAAAATGTTGAAACTTATCTTTTGGCATTTTTTTTGGTAAGTGTCCCTGGTGAATTAACTTTTGAACACAAGGCGAGAAGTAACCAAAAGGCAATTCCATTAATTCGTTAGAATCAACATCCAAATTTACATGTTTTTCAAGCTCAGTAGAGGTAGAAGCACGGTAAAATTTGATCGGCTTTGAACCACCACTACGGACTTCCTTGACCTCTAAACTCTCGACCTTTTGCGGAAGAATCAGAGTAAGAGTCATAGTATTCACATAGTGGTTTATCCGATCATACATTGTTTCATATTCATTCCTCTCTGTATCTTCTAGGAATATCTCGTACTGAGGTTTCTTTTGCTTTGTCATCATTATTTCATCTTCAAAATTGTCTTCATCACCAATGTTGATAGTTGGCCTAGTCCGTTCAGTAATTAAATTGATCTTTCCTCATCCGAGTCCCAGGCCTCGACCTCGGGTGCGTGAACTAGAAGAACCTTCACCAACTCAATGTAAGGGAGTGGTAGAAGGTTGTTGAAGCGGAGTTGTCTGGCCTCCTTTTTGTGATTCTTCTGAATCTTCATCTTTGTTTGTCAAAATCCCGCGCGAGAAGACAGTCTTCTTTGGAGGTGCGTAGTAGGCAACATCTTCATGGATACCAACTTCATGCACTGAAAATGGTTGTAGATCTCCCTTGATGCATTTTTCTTGACCATCTTTGTGGTATTTAATGAACTGGTGTAGGGATGATGGAACCATATTGTGCTCATGAATCCATGGTCGACCTAATAGAGCGTTAAAAGAGGTCTCAGCGTCGATGATATGAAATTTAACGGTTGTTACGAGTTCTCCAACCTTCATAAGTAATGTAATTGATCCAAGGGCTCTTTCTCCCTTTTGGTTGAATCCTCTTAACATCATCTTATCGGCCAATGTCCAAGGGCTCTTTAGCTTCAATATCCAAATAGGCCAATGTCCGTAGGCTCATCAAGTTAAGAGATGCCCCAGGATCCTTTAAAACTCTAGATAACACAAATCTGCCGATGTTGACGGTGATGTAAAGCTGACGGTTGTGGTCGGCGGTACCGAGCAACAAGTTTTCATCGGTGAAGGTTACCTCTGACTGTTCTCTCAATGAGCAAACTTCATCTGAGGATGTGCTAGCCAACTAAGCTAAGCAAATTTTTGGATCAAGCAAAGCTGTAACCAGAGACTCTCTCATCTCCTTTGACAGGATCAGAGCGTCGTAGATGCTTAGTCAGGCAGGCAACTTTCTAAGATGAGCTAGCACGTTGTAGTCTACTTTGAATGATCCTCCAATTTTATCTTGATTATGTGGTTCTTCCACTGGCGGAGGTGGGGGTATCTCTTCTCTAGTCATTATCAGTTTTCCTTTGTCTGTTGGAGCTGTTCTTGGTGGTAACACTTTTCCGCTCCTTAAGTTGACTTCTGTGATTTCTTCTTCTTGAGATAACTATATTGAATCTTCCGGTGTCTCTTCCTCTCCATCGGAAAGATCTAAGTTGATGGAAAGCGGTGTACCATAACATTCAAGAGTTGGCTCTTTGTTATCGGTGATATCGCAAGCGATATCATTGATGTCTTCTTTGGACATGACAACGAGTTCATCAGACTGGAGTACGATTTGAGGATCATTTTGGGGATCGAGATTGCAGCTAGATCGGTCATAATCAGTTACATTTTCAACAGAAATAGTTAAAATGCAGTCGAAATCACAATCATTATATTCATAAGACCCTGGAGGGATAAAAAGATAATCATACAAAGTCAAGGGTTCGAGGATTTTCTTCCCCAAATCCGAGATAACCAATCTAGTAGAGGCAGCCCCTATCCTACCCCACGTGCTATTAATCTTGGCAGTGACGCTTTTCTTTTTCTTGTTCTTTATACTTGACGATGACGGATCTTCTAGTGAAACCTTCATCTCGGGCTTGGTATGTTGCGGATTCTGAATGGAGGCCTGTTTTGAGGCAGAGTGTATCTTGTTCAGTATCTTCTTGGATGATCTGCTCTAGACCTCCTTCCATTCTTCTTTAGTGTTCGTAAAAGCTTGTTTCGATGAATCCTGTATTCGATTAAGGACCCTCTTGAGTTCATCCCAAGTTGTACTCCATCCATTTGTTCCAGTATACGGATCGATTGAAGAGATTGACTCAGCTGAAACCATGTTTATGGAACCTTTTTCAGGCTCTCTCAAATACTCCTTCGGGATTGTTATAGTCACTTCCTTGAAATTCTTCTCGAGCCAATATTTAAAGACGAAACACTTGCCTATAGTGTGCCCAAGAAAATGGTGGTATGGGCAATAATTTGTTTCATTCTTCTTATCCACCTCTTTGGGTTTCTTTGGATCAGGTATTTTGAATTCTGGTTTCTTCATCAAGCTTTTGAATATTTTAGGTACAACTTCATCCTTGAAGGAATACACAACTTTTTGTCACTCTAACAATGATATTCTTTTACCCGCTGTTCGAGGTGATCCCTCCTGAGACGGTCGTTGGTTGGATTGACTGCTCTGTTTTTGAGAGTACTGTGACAAAGACTAATGATGCTCTTATGCATATATCTTTATCGGTTGCTTTCCTTTATCAACAGTTGTGACTACTCCTGATTTCTTTTCGAACACTCTGGCCACCTTAGCCTTTTCATGTGGCTCCATGTGCTTCATTTCCTCTTGAAGACTGCTCGCTTTACTAAGTAGCTTCTCAAAGGATTTGATGGTGAGTCCCTTAAGCATCAAAGCTACTGTCCCATGAACGCTTTTAAGTAAAATCTCAATCGCTTGATCTTCCTGTAGCTGAGGTTCCCATTTCATGCTAAGGTTTCTCCACCTCAAAATATAGTGTGCCAAGGTTTCACTAGGCTTCTGCTTCTGCATCATGAGTTCTCCAATAAATACATAATGTTGTGCCCCTGCAAATCTTTTCACAAATAATTGTTCCAACTCAGAAAATATTTTAACTAACCCATTAGGTAAGTCAGTGTACCAGTCAAAAGCAATTCTTGACAAGCTGCTAACGAACTGCTGTCAGAGTAGAGCTTCATTTTTCCTCGTGTTGCCACAACTGGCTCTGAAATGTGCTATGTGCTGTCTGGGATTTCCAGTCCCATCTAATATCTTGAAGTTTGGGGCCACAAAACCCTTGGGGAAAAGGACAACATCAAACTCCTCCGGGTAAAGTCTACCCTTTAAAATTGATGCACCGCGCTTGGACTGGGCTAAGGCATCCAGCACTTGTTTAACCATTTGCTTGAACTCTTTTTCTGGCACGGCACCTAACAGAGAATGCTTATTTGGTTGTTCATCTTTGTCTGCCAAAGTAGCCTCCCTTACTGATTAATCTCTGGAGAAGCCAATCTTGGTGCTTGTGATTGCCTCTGAATGGTGGCCATGGCAGCCATAGTTGCAGTCATCTCTTCTATTTGTTTCTCCAGTAGACTGACTTGTTCATGCCTTAGGAGGACAACCCTATGCAGCTCATATACAGCGTTCTCTTCGGTGAGGGGTTGAGCCTCGTGCGTAGATGTGGTAGCTCTAGTTTTGATTACATGGACATCCATGAAATCCTCCTCTAAGTAATCACTGTATTCAAAATCTTCATATTCACTATTGACGGAAACTCCGTGCTCTTGAGCTAACTCAGAAATCTCAATCTTGAGTTTCTCAATTTTTCTCTTCAATTATCGATTCCTTGATTGCTTTAAGATCTGGAGGACCCTGATGGACATCCTCTACTTGTTCCCCCATCTCGCTAGCTATTGTCGCGATGATGTCAGATATTTCAGGCACTGGTTTTACTTCCTGTCTTGCAGGCTCACTGAACTGTATCGGTGCAGCGATCTTGGGTACCCATACCCTTTTTTTCTTCGATGATGATGTCTCAGGAAGGGACGTCTTAGTAGAGACATCGGTATGTCGAGGAAAGGCATGCTCCCGATTGTGTAAACCAGCTACAGTGTCAAGTAATCGTCTTATTTTTCTTTCAGGGATTGCAGGAATGACAGGTAAGATTTTTGGACCCAGTCTCGACTTAATCGGTCGGTGACCTGCGGTCCTGGTGATGGTACGATCGGTGGTGACTATAGTAGTATCAACTCGGTTTCCCAAACAAAACCAGATGGGAATATGGGTAGGTGACTTTTCAGTCGACTTGTGAGACTTTCTAACGGACTTAACATCCTTCAAAATTTCTTCTTTCATACGAGGGAAAATCACATGTCCCACTCGTTTAAGTAACTCACTAACAGAACATCCTTCTTTTGTTGCAAGCCTTCTGAAGACTGCACTAACTCAGGTGATGGGATTGAATTTCTTTCCCTCCTCACTATGTCCACGGAGTGATGGTAATGCGGTAGCAATCTTTCGGATACTCTCATATCCATCAGTATCTGTCAGAGGATGGAATCTACTTCCTCGTAGGAGTGGATAAATTTCTGGTAACACCTCTTCAATTCGATGAGGCTCCTTCTTAACGGGTGTGTTCTCAAAAGTCTGGGCTTTGATGGCCCTCCGAACTCTTCTATTGTGGTTCCTCCTCTGAGTTCAGGTTAGTGGTACAGTCCTTGAGCTCGACCCAATTTCAAACACGGGTGGTGGGAAAGTTAATCCCTCAGTTGGCTCTTTAATGAACATCACTTCTTTTCCCTTAGCATCAACGGGGATAGCAGGTTTGACAGGTGTCGCGACGGTAGTAGCTTTAGCCTTCTTACAGGTACGGAAGTCCTGAAGGAAGTTCAAACTGAATTCTGCAGACGGTTCTTGCATTTCTGGAGCAACGATCTTCATTACCACGAATGGGGCTTTCCCGAGGAGCAGCGACGTTACGGGCACTGTNTTTCACTTAGTCTAAATGAATTTACTAAACTCATCTTAATGAGTTCCATACTTTCATTTAGACCGTGGGAAGACTCGTTAGCAACCGTAGGTTACCTCCTCCGAGAAATTTCCGAACATCAAATAAAAACATCTTAATTTAGTTGCAATTGTTGTTTTATGATTTTTGATTTTAAATTTTGAGTTGTCTTATATTTTGAATGTTGTGGAGGTGATTTTTAACTTTGTTGATTCTATTTTTTATTTTGGTTTTGGTTTTATGGCTATCGTGACAGTTTTAGTTTTCAGGCAGGGTGACATTGTTGTTTAGCATGCAAGTTTATGTTTTATTCATACATGCAGGTAAGTAAGCATATTGTGGAAAGCTTATGAAAAGACAATGCTGTAAACTATAAAAGCGTATTTGGTGAGTCATCTCATTCCACCACTTGAAACTCAAAATGCATGTTAGAGCATTTTATGTAAAACGGAAAAAGTAAGGTTTTAGTGACCTACATAAACCTAGGTCACATCTTGGTGGGTCCCTATTGGTTTGATTAAGGATGATTTTTTTAAGCAAATCATATTAAGTTTAGTAGAATTCTAAGGTATCCAACGGGTCTAGAGGAATAAGCAGGTCTATGCTTCCCTCTCACTACCTGGTGAAAAGCCTCGAGCTCATTTAAACTTAATATGTTGCTTAATAATTCATTCTATGAATACCTTTAATGCTCAGTGAACATTGATGTTTTAATTATCCTTAAGAGTAAGGTAATTATCATTTGCCATTTAATTTGGAAGATATGTGGGTGAAGATCCTTAAAGGGGGCAAGTTAGCTTTATTGAAACACTTAGCCAATTTGAGTTCTAACATCGGCTTATGGAGTTTAAAGGTGTTTTAGTTTATATTCACTCTTCTAATTCTTATTTAATTAAATTTGATTTTAGCTTAAGTCACCACTAAGCCCTTTAGACCTAGGTAGATGTCTTGGTTATTTTGAAAGAAGTTAAAGTTTTAAGTGATAATAATTAGTCATTTTCAAAAAACTTAAATGTCATTTGAACATCAAATAGGGCTATTAAATTACATAGTTATCAACTTCCAATGTCATGCCCTTAAGTCTAAGATCATTTAATTTAATAGACTTCCAAATTTTAATAATTTAAGGAATTACAAATTCATCACTTGATTATGGAAAGAGTGAGGTTTTTTTACACCACTTAAACCGCTTATGTTTTGATCATCTAAATAAGTTAGTTAAAATCAGAGGTTACCATTTTCCCTCCTTGAATTAAGCCTAAATGTTAATTAAGGCTAAATTTCCAAAATTACACTTTTTCCCCTAAGGCTCTATTACTTCATAATTTGTCAAATTCAATCCAAATGACTTTAGAATTTTTATACCACCTCACTCATGGGTTAATTAAAACATCAGAGAAGAAAATGTGATTTTTCAAAATTTAATTTAGTTTACACGTTTCTTTTAATGCAAAAATAGTCTTTTTCAAATAAAATACCATAATTTGACCAAGGCAAAGCCTAGAATCTTGAAATTTTTATTGAAGATAGAATTTGTCCAGAGAAGCTTTGGGGCTAAATTTAATGATTTATTGAGTTATATTTGAATTTTAAGAATTATTTTAATTTCTGGAGTATTTATTATATACAAAATATTTTGAATGTGGAAAATTAACTTTTATATTTTTATTAAATATTTCTGTGGTCAAGGAAACCAAAGAAACAAATTTCAAGTTTTTTTATATTTCTTTGAATTGCTAGAATTATTTTAATGAAAATCCATTTTTAGCATTTGAAAATTATTTTAAGCTTTAAAATTCAATATATTCACTTAGAAAATTAGTAAAATTATTCTAATTATTCCTAAGTGCATAATAAAAAATTTAGAACATTTCTTTGAATTTTATTATTTATGTGATTTTTACCATTTTTTAATTATTTAAATATTAAAAATGGGCTTAAAATGGAATTTTTATTTTTATTTTAAAATTATTATTAAAAAATTCCTCTGATCGCAGAGAACTCCCAAAACCATTTTTTTATAAATTTTTAAGTTATATTTTAATTTTTAAAAATCATTTTAGTACAAAAAATGTCATTTAACTTGAAAAATCAATTTCATTATTAAATGACCTCCAAATGTTTTGAATTTTTTATGAGGAGTTCTCTGAAATTTAAGTCATAGTGGAGATTAAAAATTAATTCATCTAGACGTTTGTGCCTCCCAAAATCAATTTTCTTTGTGTTTTAGGGTTGATGGAAACTGAGTGCATTCTTAATGACTTAACCCATGAAATATTTTCCAAAGGGTTCTTTGGTCATATTAAACCTTCCAAAATTTTCTTAGGTTTTTCTAAGTAGCATGCTAATTATTATGATTATCTTTTGCAAATAATTGAAACAAACTTAAAAAATATGGATCTCTGTCTAGAGGTCTTCTCTGACCTTAAGAAAATTTTGGGAATGTTCCCCGTGATAGAGGCTACAACATGCTAAAATTTGAAGCCATGGTGAAATGTCTACATGCATGGAGAATTAAAAAACTCAAAACCATATTTAATTAATTAAAAAAAATATATACAAGAGCGTATTTCTATTTTATTTTTGTGATTTTTCTACACCAAAATATAGATTTTTGAGGTTAGGGCTATTTATTTAAATCAGAAAATACATATTTATCTATTTAAATGCGAGGCACTGACTAGATCCTATGCGGCTTTGAAGCTCCACTCGGCGTCCTCTGGTTTGGCGTCGTCATCTACCTCAGCGTTGACTCGGCCCGCATTTCATGTAAGAAGGCGTTGCTGGCTAGATCTCGTTCATTGATGAGATAAACACGCGATCGGATGGCTCCCCGTCTTCATTCCCAATGTCTTAGCCCAAGAACCATCCATTTTCAAAGCTTAAGATCTCACTAATTTCTTAACCAAATTAAGTGTGGTTTCTTTCTAAATGCTTGTTTGCTGTGACGAACACATTCATACGGCAATCATGCAATTAAATTGGTTCTAATCAAATGGATGATTAAAACAAGCTCGGTAGGAGGGAGAGTTCAATACCTTTGCTCTGAGATATGAAGCTTTGATCAGAGGTGCTCGACACGTTCATGGAGGTCCAAGGAGGCTAGGGATTGAACCACTTGCATTAGTGAAGGGTCTATGTATGAATTTGACAAAGCTCAATTTCAGGTGTTGGTATAGAGATATGCTAGGGGCTCTGTATGAGGAGGATTTGATGGAGCTTCCTCTTCTTTTCACTCTTGTGATGGTGCAGTTGAGTTTAATTAGATTTTGGTGGAGTGTAGAAGTGTGGAGAGCTCTGGCCTATCTCCGGCAAGGTTTTGAGATCAAAAATTGAACTCCTGCAAGGGGATTTTGGGCAACGTGGTGGTTACGTTGCACTGTGAAGGTCTCAAGGAAGCTCAGGGAGTAATTTCAGAGGGTATCTTTATGAAATTTTAAGCAGCCCTCCCATTGGCCATGGAGGTGAGCTTTTATAAAAGTGGCCAATGGTGGCTCTGTGGTTCAATTGAAGGGTGCAAAGTGCTACGTATGTGGAGGGCGGAGAGGCTCTAAACTTAAAATTGGATGAGATGGCCTCAAGGTTTGAATTGGGTTTTAATTTTTGGGGGTGGCTCAAGGTTTTGTTGTTTTCCAGTCACTAGGCTGGCTGACCAGGCTAGGTGAGGTGCCTAGGAGGTCAGGTGAGCCAAGGGAATCTGTCACAGTAATTAAATGGGTTGGTGTTTAGTTTTTCCAAAGAATTCCTTGGCTTAAGCAAATTTGGAACCAAATCCCTTGATTTTGGGATCCCTTGGTCCATGGCTCATTTGCGTGGTTCAATGGGGTTTGGTCTAGCTAATAAGGTTTAAATTTTGGTTGTGGTGGTCTTTAGTTGGTCAATTTGGCTTGATTGGGTAAATTTTTTGTAATGGGGTCCATGTAGGTCTATTTAGCTTAAAGTGGGTTTCGGTTAGGCTAGCCATGACCTTGAGCCCAATTGATTGATCAACATGGTGCAGATGATTCTAATGAACATTTTTGGTGAAGGATTGAAGTGATTTTGAGTTCAATTAGGGGTCCAATTTGGAGGATTTTAGAATTTTGATCACGTAAGGCATGTTGGGCTAAACTTGGGTCTAGATTGGGATAGGTTTGGGCTAAGTCCAAATTTATTATTGAGAATGGTCAATAGGAATGTCATGAAGATTTTTCAACATGAATTGGGTGCCAATTTGGTGCTAAGGCATTCAATTTGGTGAAATTTGGAGACATAGCCAATTTGGCACAAATTTTGGGATTTTTGGATTGAAGTTGAAATTAAGTGAAATTTAGGCATCACCAAGGCAAATTAAAGGTCAATTTTGATGTGTAGGAGTGTTATGAAGAGTTTTCAACATAAATTGTGGCAAATTGAGTAGGCTACAAGTTCAATTTGATGAGATTGGGTCATGTGGCCAAAATTCTGGGTTGGCCTTAGATCAAAATTGGGCTCAAAGCATGGGCCAATTGAGCTTGAATTTCGTTTAAATTGCTCATATATAAGGAGAATTTGAGTTTAGAATTGAAATTTTGGGAAATTGGACCAACTTGATGGACATTTGAGGTAAATTTAGGGAAATTGAGCTTTAAAGATAATTTGGGGGTTTTGGTCAATTTGGTCAAACTAGGTCATGTGGTAGTTGAGAAAAATGAAATTAGGAATATTTGGTTAGTTTTTAAAATTTTTTAGATTTTTTTGGAATTTTTTAGATTTTGGGCTAAGAAGGGGCGTTTCGGTGATTTGGCAATTTTTTGTGATTTTGGGTAATTAGGATGTTTTTAAAAGGTTTGAAATGAATTTTGAACAAATTTGGGTATGTTGGGTAAATTTAAGAATTTTGGCCAAATTAGATAATTTGGGGGAGTTTAGGGGCAAGAAGGCCAATTTAGGTATTTTTGGTAGAATTGGGGTGCCAACCACCATAAATGAGCTATGAACCAATCTAAAACCCATTTGGGACCTCTATGTACTGTTCTTAGCTAAACCCTAGCCTTGGGCCTGAGGGTTTAGAGGACCATCTACATGAGTCTCCCAGAAGATTAAGGGATCAAAGTCGAGGAACTTTAGGTTTGCATTTGTGAGTCATTGTGATTAAGGTGAGTGTAGTGAGTGCCTTAGCTCTAGACCAACAACCAGAGTTAACCCTAAGGGCAAGAAATTTTATGGGAACTCACCTTGAGCTCCCTCCTAATGAGCCCACCTACTAAGTGCTAGAGGTTAGGACCACTATGTGGAACTTCAAGTTGTGTAAATAGGAGCTTGGAATTTCTAATGTTGAGGGTTCCTTTTCTAGTTTTCTAGGAATAGTCAATAGGAAATTCCTATGGCTAGAGCCTAGGATACTAAAGAGGAAGAACTATATCTGAACAAAAAGTGAGGTCAACAAATAAACCTCCAATAGGTTGGGTGTGTTGGGCAAGCACAACGCGCGTATTGGCATTGACCGACGAGATCAACAGAACCAATACAAACTCCTAAGTCAATAGACCTAGAAGGAGGTGTAGAATTGTTTGTGTTATTTGTTTCAAATAGGAAATTAGGAGATGAATATCTGATCGAAGTCAAGAGGTAGGAAATCTCGCTAGGGATTGGAGAGTTAGTTTTCACTTATCAGATTTCAAGTGTCCATAGAGGATGGGAATCAGTATGTATGTGCTGACCCCACAGTGGGAATTGAAGTTTAGGTATTAATTTCAAAAGAGGGTCAAAAGTTAGGGACCAACCTCAAAAGAAAAGAGGAATCATAAGTTAAAGACTGATTCTAAAATTATAATTAAAAGTTAAGGATCAATCTCAAGAGAGGGTCAGAAGTTAAGGACCGATCTCGAAAAGTGCAAATCAAAAGTTGGCGACTGATTCAAAAATGAGAATTGAAAGTTGATGATCAATCTCAGGAAGAGAGTCGGAAGTTAAGGATTGACCTCAAAAGAGTGAATCAGAAGTTGGGAACTAATTCAAAAATGAGAATTAAAATTTAATGATCAATCTCAAAAGAGAGTGTCGGAAGGTGAGGACCGACCTCGAAAAGGAGTGAATCAGAAGTTAAGGGCTTATTCAAAAATAAGAATTAAAATGATCAATCTCAGGAAGAGAGTTGGAAGTTAAGGATTGACCTTGAAAAGAGCGAATCAGAAGTTGGGGACTGATTCAAAAATGAGAATTGAAAGTTAATAATCAATCTCAAAAGAGAGTGTCGGAAGGTGATGACCGACCTCAAAAAGGAGTGAATAAGAAGTTCAGGACTAATTCAAAAATGAGAATTGAAATTTAATGATCAATCTCAAAAGAGAGTGTCAGAAAATGAGGGCTGGTCTCGAAAAGTGCAAATCACAATCCAAGGACTAATTCAAAAATGAGAATTGAAAGTTAATGATCAATCTTAGGAAGAGAGTTGGATGTTAAGGAACGACCTCAAAAGAGTGAATCAGAAGTTGGGGACTAATTCAAAATGAGAATTGAAAGTTAATGATCAATCTCAAAAGAGAGTGTCGGAAGGTGAGGACCAACCTCAAAAAGAAGTGAATCAGAAGTTAAAGACTTATTCAAAAAAGAGAATTGAAAGTTAATGATAAATCTCAAAAGAGAGCGTCGTAAGGTGAGGACTGACCTCGAAAAGGAGTGAATCAGAAGTTAAACACTGATTCAAAAATGATAATTGAAAGTTGATGATCAATCTCATGAAGAGAGTTAGAAGTTAAAGACCAATCTCGAAAAGAGCGAATCAAAAGTTGGGGACTGATTCAAAAATGAGAATTGAATGTTGATGATTAATCTCTAGAAGAGAGTCAGAAGTCAAGGACCGATGTCAAAAAGTGTGAATCAGATGTTGGGGATTTATTCAAAAATAAGAATTGAAAGTTGATGATCAATTTCAAAAAGAGAGTCGGAAGTTAAGGATCGACTTCAAAAGAACAGAGGAATCAGAAGCTAAGGATTGATTCTAAAATGAGAATTGAAAGTTAAGGATCAATCTGAAGAGAGGTTCGAAAGTTAAGGACCGATCTCGAAAAAAGCGAATCAGAAGTTGAGGACTGATTTGAAAATGAGAACTGAAAGTTGATGATCAATCTCAGGAAGAGAGTTGGAAGTTAAGGACCGATCTCAAAAGAGTGAATCAAAAGTTTGGGACTGATTCAAAAATGAGAATTGAAAGTTAATGATCAATCTCAAAAGAGAGTCTTAGAAGGTGAGGACCGACCTAAAAAATGAGTGAATACGAAGTTAAGGGATGATTCCAAAATGAGAATTGAAAGTTAATGATCAATCTCAAATAAGAGTGTCGAAAGGTGAGGACTGACCTTGAAAAAGAGTGAATCATAAGCTAAGGACTGATTCCAAAATGAGAATTGAGAGTTGATGATCAATCTCACGAAGAGATTCAGAAGTTAAGGATCCATCTAGAAAAGAGCTAATCAAAAGTTGGGGACTGATTTAAAAATGAGAATTGAAAGTTAATGATCACTCTCAAAAGAGAGTGTCGGAAGGTGAGGACCGACCTCGAAAAGGAGTGAATTAAAAGTTAGGGACTTATTCAAAAATAAGAATTGAAAGTTGATGATCAATCTCAGGAAAAGGGTCGGAAGTTAAGCACCAACCTCAAAAGAAGAGAGAAATCAAAAGTTAAGGACTCATTCTAAAAGGAAAATTGAAAGTTAAGGATCAATCTCAAGAGAGGGTCGAAAGTTAAGGATCGATCTCGAAAATAGTGAATCAGAAGTTGGGGACAGATTTGAAAATGAGAATTGAAAGTTGATGATCAACCTTAGGAAGAGAGTTGTTAGTTAAGGACCGAGCTCAAAAGAGTGAATCAGAAGTTGGGGACTGATTCAAAAATGAGAATTGAAAGTTAATGATCAATCTCAAAAGAGAGCTCGGAAGGTGAGAACCGAACTCAAAAAGGAGTGAATCAAAAGTTAAAGACTAATTCAAAAATAAGAATTAAATGTTATTGATCAATCTCAAAAGAGTGTGTCAAAAGGCGAGGACCGACCTCGAAAATGAGTGAATCAGAAGTTAAAGACTGATTCAAAAATGAGAATTGAAAGTTCATGATCAATCTCAGGAAGAGAGTCGGAAGTTAAGGACCGATCTCGAAAAGAAAAAATCAGAAGTTGGGGACTGATTTGAAAATGAGAATTAAAAATTAATGATCAGTCTCAAAAGAGAGTGTAAGAAGGTGAGGACCGACCTCAAAAAGGAGTGAATCAAAAGTTGGGGACTGATTCAAAATGAGAATTGGTGACGTTGAATCCAAAGAAATGTGTCATTTGAAAAAGTTGACATTGTTGAAGAAGATTGTGAAATTTTGTGAGGTTTTGTGCAGAATGTGAAGCTCTGCGGGGATGTTTAGAGAAATAATGCAGACAAAGATAGTTGTGTTGCACGAGCAAAGATTAAGAGACCTAGAAATCGAGAGAATCAACTCAACAGATTTATTTTCTTTTCTTGTTGTTTTTATCATGTTTAATTTTCAAAATATGTTTTCAAAAATTTAATTTTAGTTAGTTGATTTTTCAAAAGAGATTTGTTTTGTTGTTTGTTTATTAGTTATTTTAATTTTTATTTATTATTTTTTCTTGTTATTGTCAAATTTTATTATTTTGTTCTTTGTTAATTGTAATTTTGAACCAACGTATGGTTCATGGGTTTTATCCATCGCACAATTGGGGAAAGTGAACAAACAGACAAATTTCTGAAACGAACTTTATTAATCTACTCCAAAAAATGTTACAGATTAAGTGTATGCTAACGCCTCAAAGAGTAAAATATGATAACTGCATCAAAGTACATCCAAAATATCTCATGCAAAGTACATATCATATGGTGAGTATCTCTCATATATATCATATTTGTTGTAATGTACAAAAGTAGAAAAGAATCCTTTGACTATCTGTTCCTGTTGTGACGAGCTCCTGATTGAGCAGACCTTCTAAGCCTTGCTCTAAGAAAAAGTACCTTTTTTTCATGTACTTAGAGGTACTCATAGCTCGTATGGTAGCAGGTCCTCCAGTTCTGGATCTGGCTCAAATCCGTACGGTATTTTACTGTCATCCATTCTTTGGAAGGTCAGATTAATCCTATGGTGTCGTACTCCTGGAATACAGTGCTTGGTGACGTCCTCTCCATTCTCTTTAAGGACTAGCACCGAACCAACAGGTAGTGGAATTTCAACAGCTCCACTGAATTCACCAAGGCAAATGATATCAATTTCTTTCCCAAATAAAATATTGATTTTACTCATGAATGAGACCGTGCAGAAAAGTCTCACGAAGTCATGGAGGTCTATATGTGGAGGAATGCAAGTAGATGTTGATAATGCAACTGTTAGGAATGCAGTTAACGAGCAGTATACTCCACGTGACCATTCTTTTTATCATCCACTTTATCATTGTCGGCAGTGAATCTAACTGATTATGTTTGAGAATCCCATGTGGATTCCCTTGTATGTCATTGGTACAGTTGTAGCAGCAACCGCACTTGCTAGTGATCCTTCCCTTTCCTCGCATACATTTTCTTAGCTCAGAATAGGTTCTCTCGATAAGCAGGCATGTTCGACCTCTGTCCCTTAGGTCAAAAATGCAGTCAGGAATATTTTGTTTATCACTCTCTAAGAAGACCCTCATGTATAATTCCAATCCTTCTAATATGTTAATAAACTTCCCTTGTACCTCTTTGTAGAATTCAAAATTTTTTTTGTTCACTTTGCTTATTATATAATATTTTGCTCTGCTTATGATTGGTGGCTGTCGAGGAAGTTCCCTTGTTTCAAAGGCGATGAGAACCCAAGCTGGTGTTGAATCTGGCTCTAACAAAATGTATGATTCTGCATCTGACGGGAAGTACGACTCTGTACCCCTTGGAACATATGGCTCTACCTCCATTGGGATAATGGCTCTGCCTCTATCAATTAATCAACAATATGAGATCCATCATCTGTAGAGGTGTACTCCTCTAAGGTACTGTAGCACTATAGGTGCACGACATTGCAGTCTGGGCATTCCACGAATGCCTCCATAGCCGAAAATCGTGCAGGTATTTCAAGGTTGCAAGTAGAGTAACCCATGCACAGAACATCTGAACTTGGTAGTATTTCTAGCTCTGTAACAAACCTGAATTCATCATCTGTGGCAGGCAAGCTTGAAGAAGTTTCTCTCATGCCTGAATCATAAATGTTCCCCTTAGAAATGGAGGGGAGTAATTTTTCTGCCTTTTTTGGTGTGTTTTCTCCTCTCACAAGAAAGCCCTCTGCTTTCGGTGGCTAGCATTTTTGTGTTGTGTTCTTCATAGCGGAGTGTATGACAATCTTTCATTATCAGCAGTGACCAGGCTGCCAGTTAGCATAACTATCATGGATGGTAGATGGTTGGGCCCTCCATTACGTCCTGTTGTACCATTACATTCTTTCCTTTCAGTGATGCACTATCTTTGGTGGTCAACCCTAGCAGTGAGGGCAGCCTTTTTTTTGTCAATTGATGCAATTCATTAAAGGCCCCTTGTAATCCATGCCAACTTGGTTAAATTCCATGTTGAAATCTATAGTACCGCCCTGCGGCGCCATTTCTTCATTTAGTGCAAGATTCCAACCATCTTTAAAGGTGAAGATCAGCCTCTGGTCTGACATTTATCTACAGACAATAGGAAAAATGTCAGTGGGCTGAAACTTAGCATGAAAAAGAACAAAACAAAGTATTTATTAAAGGAAATTTTAGTTTATTTTGGTGAAGAGATCGTTTATTTACGTGTGATTCTTTTTAAATTAGTAGAATATTAAGTTCAAAGGTAGAAAGGAGAGAATTTGAAGTGTAATTCTTTTAAAAAATTTTCATTATATTGAGGTTAATTTTGCTACAAAAATTTTGGACCTGGTCACAGACTTTTAGCCACATAGATAACCCCAAAACAATTGAAATTTCAAAATTTCAAATCAAGTAGCGGTAAGCAACATTAGGTTGCAAAGTATGTCTTCAGGTATCGTCCGCTGATTGGTAGCTTGGGTCTTTCACCCCAAAAGTCTACTAACTGGTAGGCTCCTCTTGTGTAGACATTTTCAACAACAAATGGTCCCGCCCAAGTCAGCTCAAATTTTCCACCTATCTTGCAGCGTGCAAGAATAGGTCTTTTGAGCACGACGACAAGGTCACCAACTTTGAATGTCCTTTGGCGAACCAATTTGTCATGAGCTTGTACCATCATTATCTGGTAAAGCTCCAAATATTGTTGTGCTTCAAGTCATTTTCCTTCAAGACTCTCTAGTTCTTCAAGTCTGAGCTTCACACTTTCTTTTTTTGTGAGTTGGCTAGCGATTGTGACTCTAGGAGATGACATCTGAATTTCTAACGGTACCATGGCCTCAGACCCGTACCCAAGCATGTAGGGTGTACATTGAGTGGGAGTTTTGAACGTCATCCGGTAGGCCCACAAAGCTTCTAGTAATTTGTTGTGCCAATCGCTTTTGTTTTCATCCAATGTTTTCTTCAAAATCTGTACCAGTGTTTTGTTGAAGGCCTCAGCCAATCTATTTGCTCTGGGATAGTAAACTATAGAGTATCTCCAATCTACCCCGACAAAATTGTTAATTTTGGTTCTTTTGAAAGCTGTTCCATTATTATAAATTATTCTGCGTGGTACACCGAAACGGTAGACGACTTGGCTTTTGAAGAACTGAAGAACGTGTTACGCCGTAACCTCTCGTAGTGGCACTGCCATTGCCCATTTGGAGAAATAATCCATAGCGGTAAGTATAAACTGTTTCCTTTAGAGGATGGAGAGTCTATCGGACCTATTATGTTCGTGCCCCAACACTCAAATGGCCACGAGGCAACGGTTGGGTGTAGCACATTCGGGGGTTGGTGTAAGACCACCCCATGCATTTGACACTAGTGACATCTTGTGATTGTATCCATGCAGTAGGACATCTTTACTGGCTAATAACATCCGAGCATTTTGATCTTCATTTTCATTTTCGGCCCTGACTGGTGAGCACCACATAATCTGACATGTACTTCTTTAATAACATTTTGTGCTTCAGCTTTGCTTAGGCATCATAGTCATATTTGGTCAAACAATCTCCTGTAGAGGACGTCACCTACTAGAGCATAAGACATAACGTGGTGTACTGCTGGCTTGTCTTCTGGCAGTTTTCTAATTTGCAAATATTCTATCAATAGCTTATGCCAATCTTTGTTGATATCGGTAACAACAATCATCATTTCTTCCTTTTTGAGCTTGTATAGATTGTCAAGCTCGATATGAGACAGAACTTGTCGTCCTTGTACTGTGATTTTAATGGAATCCTCCGGGGGACATGTCAGCTCCTTAGCAAGTTTTGCTAGAGTGTCAGCATGGGCATTATCTCCCCTAGGAATCTGGTAGAAAGTTACATAAGGGATTTGTTCCAGCAGCTTCATCGTGTACTGATAGTATTCTATCAATCTCAGTTTTAGAATCTTATATTGTTTGGCAACTTGTTAAATGACGAGTTGTTAGTTGTCAAAGATGACAATGTTTATTAATCCATCAAGTTTGTCAATTCTAATCTGGTGATTAGAGCTTCATACTCTGCTTTGTTGTTGGCACATGGCTCTGTCAGGTGATATGAGAACCCTAACATACCCTTCTCTGATGTGATAAAGATCAAACCAATCCTTGCTTTGCCTGGTATAACCATGCCTGATCCTTTGTCTTTCCTGGCTAATGAAGCACCTTCAAAGTACATCTCCCAGCATTGCGCACTAGAGATTTCCATTTGTAGTATTTGCTCGTCTGGTAACTCGTAGTTGAGAGGGGACCTAGCTGGTAGTAGGTGTGTAGCGAGAAAGTATGCTAAAACTTATCCCTTGATAGCACGGAGGGGAACAAAAGTTATATCAAATTGCAATAAGATCATCGACCATCTTGTTAGACGTCCAAAGAGTGTTGATCGGGTCATCAAATATTGCAACGAACTAACTTTTGAAATTAGGGTAATTTTATGAGAAAACATGTAATGTCTAAGCTTTTTGGCAATGAAATTTAACGTCAGACCATGCTTCTCAATAGGTGGATACCTTACTTCCTTTGGTATCAGACGATGACTCAAGTAGTAGAGTGTGTTTTCCTTACCTTCATCGTTTACTTGGGCTAAGAGTGATCCAAGAGAGTAATCTAAGGCCGCGATATAAAATATCAATGATTTCCCTAGCATAGGGGCTGCCAAAACAGGAGGTGTCAATAAATATTGTTTAACGTCCTCAAAGGCCAGATGGCAATTCTCTTCCCAAATAAATTTTGTGACCTTTTTAATTAATGTCTAGAAGGGCTGACACCTACCTAAGAGATTAGAAATAAAGCATCTCAAATATGCCAACTTTCCCGGGAAGGAACGTAGTGGTTTCAAGGTTTTGGGGGGAGCCATTTCCAAGATAGCTTTAACCTTATCTAGGTCAATCTCGATTCTCTGATGATGGACAACAAACCCTAAAAATTTCTCTGAGGTAATGCCGAAAGCACATTTTAAGGGATTCATTTTAAGGTCGTATCATCGTAACCGTTCAAACACGATCCTCAAATCGTGCAAATGGTCTATTTTTCATTTACTTTTGATGGCCAAAACATCCACGTAGCATTCCACTTGATTTTGAATGAGGGCATCAAAAATCTGTATAATAGCTCATTGGTATGTTACTCCAGCGTTCTTTAGGCCAAATGACATAACTTTATAGCAAAAAATTCTAATTGGCATTTTGAAAGCTATGAGTGCTACATTCTTGAGAGCCATCTTGATTTGGTTGTGTCCCGAAGATCCATCCATGAAGGAGAAAATTTCATGTGTTGACGTGATATCCACCATCATTTCTATTTTTGGTAGTGGAAACTCTTCTTTTGGACATGCTTTGCTTAGATCTCTGAAGTTGACACAAAATATGTATTTGTCCTTTTTTATTCTTGAAAGGTACGATGTTAGCTACTATGTGGGGTATTGCTCTTCTTGCACAAAGTTAGCGTCTATTAATTTCTTTACCTTGGTGATGACTTAGTACTCTATTTCAAGGTGCATTCTTTTGGGAGCTTATTTTATTGGGGTCATATTCTTACCCACCCTGAGTTTATGAACTGCAACTTCTGCTGACAGCCCTGACATTTCATCATAACTCCATGCGAAGTAATCTTTGAATTCAGTTAACGATTTGATCAACCGTAGAGATTCTTCATCATTGAGTAGAGAACATATAAATGTAGATCAAGGTTGTTCTTGATTCTCAAGGTTGATTTCCTTTAACTCATCAAATGTTGATTTAATTTCCTTCGCAAATTCTGGCAAAGCGTCTTCTATTAGCTGATTAGTAGAGTCGTCCTCTATATCGAGGCAATCCTCTTCTAATTCATTAGCAACAACCATGCAGAATTTTGAATCATCGACTGGCTTGACTGTACCAAATCTGAGACCCTCTTTTGAGTTGGGAGTTCGACTTTTAACACTCCATAACTTTTTAAAAAGTTGTAATTTATCTTTTGACATTTGTTTTGGTAAATGTCCCTGTTGAATTAACTTTTGTACATAAGGTGAAAAGTAACCAAAAGGCAATTTCATTAATTCATTAGAATCATCATCTAAATTTACATGATTTTCAAGATTAAAAGAGGTAGAAGCACGATAAAACTTGATCGGCTTTGCACGAGCGCTGTGGACTTCCTTGACCTCTAAAATCTTAACCTTTTGAGGGAGGATCTGAGTAAGGGTCATAGCATTCACATAGTGGTTTATCTGATCATACATCATCTCATATTCGATTTTTTATGCTTCTTCTAAGGATATATCATACTTAGGTTTTTTCTATTTTGTCATCATTATTTCATCTTTAGAACTGTCTTCATCACCAATCTTGATGGTTGGCCTAGTTCGTTTAAAGATTAAGTTGGTTCTTCCTCGTTCACGTCCACGACCTCGACCTCCGGTGCGCGAGCTAAAAGAACTCCCACCAATTTGTCGTAAAAGAGTGGTGGGAGATTGTTGAAGCTAATTTGAATGGGGTTCTCTTTGTGATTTTCCTCGATCTTCATTTTTTTGTTGTAATTTCTTGAGAGAAGATAGTTTTCTTCAGAGGCACGTAGTAGGCAGCATCTTCATGAATACCAACTTCATGAACTTAAAATGGTTATAGATCTCCCTTGATGTAATGTTCTAGTCCTTCTTTGTAGTACTTGATGCATTGTTGTAGAGACGACGGAACCATGTTGTGTTCATGAATCCATGGTCAACCCAGTAGAGCATTGAAAGAGGTCTCGGTGTTGATGTTATGAAACTTGGTGGTTGTTGTTAGTCCTCTAACCTTCATAAACAGTGTAATTGATCCAAGGGCTCTCTCTCCCTTTTGGTTGAATCCTCTTAGCATCATTATATATGTCGTAAGATCTTGGGCTTCAATGTCCAAATAGGTCAATGTCCGTAGACTCATCAAGTTGAGTGATGCTTCAGGATCTATCAAAACTCCGGACAACACGAATCTGCGGATGTTAACAGAGATGTAGAGCAGTCGGTTGTGGTCAGTGATGTCGAGTTGAAAATCTTTATCTGTGAAGGTTACCCCAGGCTACTCTTTCAATGAACAAACTTCATTTCAGGATGTGTTGGCCAACTGAGCTAAGCAAATCTCTGGGTCAAGCAAGACTGTAACCAGAGACTCTCTCATCTCCTTTGATAGGATCAGAGCATTGTAGATGCTTAGTCGGGCTGACAACTTCCTAAGATGAGCTAGCACATTGTAATCCACTTTGTAGGATCCTCCAATTTTCTCTTGGATATGCTCTTCTACAACTGGTGATGGTGGAGGTAGCTCTTCTCGAATTACTACCTATTTTCCTTTATCTGTCGGAGATATTCTAGGGGGTAAAAAATTTCCCACTCCTTAGGTTCACTTCTGTAATTTCTTCTTCTTCAGGTCCCTTTGTTGAATGTTTTGGTGTTTCTATTTTGTCAGAAAGATCTAGTTTGATAGCAAGCGGTGCACCGTGGTGCTCAAGGATTCTCACTTCTGGTGTTGTCGTAGCTGGTATCGTTGATGTCTTCATTGAGCTTGTTAGCGACTTCATCGTATAAGTACGATTTGAGGATCATTTTGGGGATCAAGATCAAAGCTAGATTGGTCAAAATTAGTTACATCATCACCATAAATAGTTAAAATGTAGCTGAAATCATAATCATTGTATTCATAAGACCCCAGAGGGGTAAATAGATAATCACACAAAGTCAGGGGTTCGAGGATTTTCTTCCCCGAATCCAAGATAACCAATCTAGTAGAGGCAGCCCCTATCCTACCCACGGTGCTATCAATCTTCATAGTGGTAGTGTCCTTCTTTTTCTTTGTCTTTGACGATGATGCCTCTTATGGCAGAATCTTCATCTCGGGCGTGACAGGCTGAAGATTCTGAATGAAGGCTTGTTTTGATGAATTCTGGATTTGATTCAATATTTTCTTGGATGATTTGCTCCAAACTTCATTCCATTCATCTTTTCTGATATATGTAGATGATTATTTTTGATGAATCTTGTATTTGGTTTAGGACCCTCTTGAGCTCGTCCCAAGTTGTACTCCATCCCTCTTCTCCAGTATATGGATCAATCGGAGAAATTGGCTCCGCCAAAATCATATTTATGGAACCTTTTTCAGGTTCCCATAAATATTCTTTCGGGCTTCTTTGGATCTGGTAGTCTAAACTCAAGCTTCTTCATCAGACTTCTAAACATTTTATACACGGCTTCATCTTAGAAAGAATACACCATTTTTTGTCTTTCTGCGAAAGATATTCTTTTATTCTCTATTCGAGATGATCCTCCTTGAGGCGGTCGCTAGTTAGACTAGCTATTGTATTTCAGAGCATGCTGTGATGAAGATTGGTGAGGATTTTTTGCATATATCTTCAATGGTTATTATCCCTTATCGATACTCGCTATTTTTCCCAACTTCTTTTCAAACACTATGGTTGCCTTGGACTTTTCATGTGAATCCAAATGTTTGATTTCTTCTTGAAGACTGCTAGCCTTGCTGAGCAGCTTCTCAGATTTGATGGTGAGTCCCTTGAGCATGAAAGCTACTGGGTCATGAATGCTTTTGAGTAAAATCTTAATTGCAAGGTGTTCCTGTAGCTGAGGTTCACACTTCATGCTAAGGTTTCTCCACCTCAAAAGGTAATCCACCAAAGTCTCATTGGGCTTTTGCTTTTCCATCATGAGTTCTCCTATAGAGAAATGGTGTTGTGCTCTAGTAAATCTCTTCACAAATAATTGTTCTAGCTCGGCAAATGTCTGAACTGATCTGTTAGGTAAATACACATACCAAGCAAAGGCGATCCCTGAGAAGCTGCTAACGAACAGTTGGAAGAGTAAAGCTTTGTTATTTCTTGTGTTGTTATAACTAGCTCAGAAGTGTTGCCACAACTCAAACTGTTAGAAGAGTATGGCATCGAATTCCTTTGGATAGGGTCTACCCTTTAGAATTAAGGTACTGCCCTTAGATTGGGTTAAGACCTCCCGAACTTGCTCGACCACTTAAATTCTTTCTCTGGTATGATGTTCGATGGAGAATCCATCTTTGGCTGTTCATGTTTGTTTGTTGAGGCAACTTCTCTTTTTTCATCCATGATATGTATGATTTCTGGTTGGTTGATCTCCGGAGAGGCTAGTTGCGGTGCTTTTGATTGCCCATGAATGGTTGTCATGGCAGTAATGGCGGTGGCCATCTCTTATATCCTTTTCTCCAGTTGGCTGACTTGCTCATCCCTTAGGAGAATACCCATACGTAGCTCATCTACGGCGTTCTCTTCGACGAGAGGTTGAGCATCACGTGAAGATGCAGCAGCCCTGGTTTCAATGACATGGGCATCCATGAAATCTTCTTCGAGGTAATCATTGTAGTCAAAATTTTCACATCGTTATCAATGAAAACGCTGTTTTCCCAAGCCAACTCGGAAATCTTGACTCTGAGCTTTTCAACTTTCGCTTCAATTATTGATTCTTGAATTGTCTTAAGATCTGAAGGACCCTGGTGAACCTCCTCTTCTGGTTCTTCCATCTCATTGGTAATTGCTGTGATAATGTCAGATATTTCAGACCCTGGCTTCATTCCATGCTCTTACCCTGTGGGCATACTGAATTGTATCGGTACAGTAACCTTGGGTATCCACACATTCTTTTTTTATGGTGATGTCTTGAGATGAAGTGTATCAGTAGAAACACTGGTATGTTGAAGAGAATTATGCTCCCCATAGTGCAGACTGACTACAGTACTGAGTAATTTCTTCATCTTTTCCTTCAGAATTTTAGGAATGTCATTGTGGTGTGTGTTTTGTAGGATTCTCGGACCCAGTCTCGACTTAATCGTTTGATAGCCTGTGGTCCTGATAGCGGTAGAATTTGTAGTGACAATAGCAGTGTAGACTCTACTTCCCAAGCGGAACAAGATGGGAATACGAGCTCGCAGAATTTCAGTTGACCTCTGAGCTCATCTAGCAGATTTGATGTCCCTTAAAATTTCTTTCTTCATACAAGAGGAAATTGCATGTCCCACTCGTTTAAGTAACTCATTGACTGAACAACCTTCTTTGGCTGCTAGCCTCTGAAAAACTGAACTGACTTGGGTGATAGGAGTAGACTTCTTTTTCTCCTCACCATGTCCATGAAGTAAAAGTAATGCTGTGGAAATTTTTCGAATATTCTCGTATCCATCAATATCCATTAAAGGATGGAATCTACTTCCTTGAAGAAGTGGATATACTTTTGGTAATTCTAACTCCTCTTGGTGAGGCTTTTCCTCGATAAGTATTTCCTCAGGAGTCTGGTCTTTAGTGGCCCTCCAAACTCTTCTATTGCACTTTCTCTTTTAAGCTCGGGTTAGTATTGCAATTCTTGAACTCGATGTGATTTTGAATACTGGTGGCAACATAACCAATCCCTCATTCGAATCTTCAATGATCATTACTTCTTTCCCCTTAGAGGCAGTGGGAATAGCAGTCTTAGTAGGTTCTATAGTGGCAACAGTAGTCTTGGCCTTCTTATAAGAAGGAGAGTCCTGAAGACAGTTTAGATTGAAATCAATAGACAACTCCTGAATTTTCGGAGTAGTGACTTTCAATATGACAAGCGGGGCCTTCCCGAGGATAACCTTGAGGTCTTCAAATACAACTTCAAACATAATGGTAGGAGCAACATTGCGGGTTTCATGGCTCATTGGCAGGTTGCAATAAAAAGTCAGTTTTGGGTAGGTCATTGCAGCACCTCTAAAATAGAAAGCTATGGGGTTAGTTATATGGCCAAAACCTTTTAATCTTCGTGCAAGCACTAAATATTAACTGAGCTTGATCTATAGACGACCAAGGGAAAATAAGTTGAGATTTTCATACCAATTTTATACTATTTTTGATGATATTACACTTTAGTGAAAGATATTTTTGATGTTTTGTTGCAGGAATGATGAATTAGGGTCATTGGAGCAAAAAGATACAAAAAGGAGCAAATTTGGAGCGAAAATGACCAAAATGTGAAGATTTGAACTAAGCCACTGACGGCGCCCTCGACGCTGCCAACGACAAGATTTTCCCGAGACTACAGGACAAAAATTATCTAGAAGCCTGCCAACGGCGCCCTTAAGGCCTCCGACGGCGGGATCGACGGTTATGCATACTCAAGCTTTGGATGAGGCCAAATTTTGAAGGGATGTTTAAGCAACTCTTGGGAAAGCTCATCTACAACTTTAAAAGAACATTTTGGCCAAAAATGGAGAAGGGAGAGGAAGTCTAGGAAGTCTAAAGGGTGCTAGAGGCCTTGGAGGTTACCATTAGAGTGTAACATTTGTCAGGAATTCTTTGAGAGATTGTGGGTTAGATTGTGAGGAATTCTTTGAGAGATTGTAAGAGTGGAGGGAAAGTGAGAGATTTTTTTGTATAATTGTGAGGAATTCTTCGAGAAATTGTAAGAGTGGAGAGAAAGTGAGAGATTTCTTCTCCCTTGCTACTTTGAAGAGGAATTCTATGTGTTGTAAAGAAAGGAAGAGATTCAGAGGAACTTCAAGGAGTGTTCTTGGGGAGAAATCAGAGATAAGTTATTTACTTGTTGTAATTTATATGACTTTGATTTTATATATGAATTTCGAGTTTTGTTGTGTTTTCCCCATGAATTCTGAATAGTTTTCTCTCTCTTTTCCTTGTCTTGAGATTTGTGAAATGGTGATTTGAATTGGTGAAGCCATGAAAATGTTTAGGAAGTTGTGATGATCTTTTCACTTCANTCACATCTGAATCATGAACACTGGCTACTTTTTTAGGATTTACCCTTGTAAAGGGCCATTAAAATTCATTTGGAGTCATATTTTTAATTAACACATATGCTTCATCAAATGGTTTTGACATTAATGATCCACCAGCAGCAGCGTCAATTATAGACCTAAGGGATCCTACTAACCCATTGTAAAAGTTTGAATGATTAATCAATCGTGCAGAGCATGGTAGGACACTTTCTTAGGAGTTCCTTAAATCTTTCCCAGGCTTCGTATATTGATTCCCCTTCATACTGAAAAAATGATATAATATCTTTTCTAAGCTTAGTATTCCTTGAAGGTGGAAAATAATTAGTTAGTAATTTTTGAGTTAACTCCTCCCAATTTTTAATAGAGCCAGTTGCTAATGAGTATAACCACATTTTAGCCTTAGAGAAAAGAAAAAGCCTTAGTCTAACAGCATCGTCTGACATACCGTTATAACGAAATATAACACAAAGTTCTATAAAATTTGATAAGTGTAAATAGGGATCCTCCAAAGGAGTTCCCCCAAACTGATTATGCTCCACCAGTTGGATAATCTCAGGATTTATTTTAAACGAGTCAGCTTCTACAACAAAATTTTCTATACTTGAGTGAATTTCATCTGTCATAGGATTTACGTAATCCCTCAATGAAGTATGATGATTTTCTAAGTTAATATTTTGAATGTTTTCCATTTCCATTTCTAGTTTTTTGAGTACTCTTTATATTTTTATTTTTCTCTTTTTTTCAAACTCGAGATCATAAGGCATAAGTCCTGCAGATCTTTTGTTTTGCATACGCAACACAACAAACAATACATTAACAATTAAAAAAATAACAGATGAAATATATTCAACACAACAAACATTTTCACGAACACCTTATTTTTCATAAAAAATAAATTTTTTTAACAATTTTTCATATAAAAACACTTTCCACATAAAATATTTTTTACGACACAACCATTTTCCAAGTCTAAGCCTAATTACTTCAACTAAAATTCTCTTAAAGTTCTTTCCGAAGCTTCCTCAGTAACGACGCCAAAAAACTTGACAGTGACTTTTTAAATACCTAAAAATACAAGAATTTGACACCACTGCTAGAAGATTTAAACCCTCGACAATGACGCCAAAAACTTGATGTACTTTTAATATTCAAGAATTTATGAACCCAGATTTATATACTTATAATGATTTTGTAAAGTCACAATTTCAGACGCAAGTATACGTATCACTCAAGTAATACAGGGCTATAGTGGAGTCCCGTTTATCAATCCTACAGGGAAGCGAGGTAAGAGATCCTTAGTCAAATCATAGTATACTAAAATTAGTCCTTAGTTTGGAATGTTGATTAAAATGATGTTTTATCTAGCAACTACTTTTAAATGCAAGTGTTATATGTAAAGATAGTAATTATAACTAAATGCAATTATTAATTCTAAAGAGACACCTTTTTGGATGAATTGGTTTGGAGAATTGTGAGATATTAAAAACTACTATTCTTATGTAATGAATTGGATAATGTAAAGGAATGAGATGCATTAAATATTGTATGTGCCAAATAGGAGCAATCCTATTCTTTACCCTTTGGTCAAGACATAAAGAACATTGACTTTTTCTATGATTGTTTATTGAATCCGTGGCTAGGTTGGAGGATATCGGCTCTCAGTTCGGAGCTCCCATGTTCTCCTCACCTGAGGGCTAACATCTTCGCTTCAGTACTCAAACAATAAGACCGAATTGAGGATTTTAGCCTGTTACCCTAAAATCTCTAATTCTACGCCCATCAAAGTATATTTCCCTATTTATTTGCATTCAAATCCCATGAACTTAACCATCCATGAAATCTTAATATGGTTCTACTTTGTTGAGAATTGCACAGCCCTCTCATACAACAAATTTTAACACTACAACAGGCCTTTATTGTAATGTAAATAAAGTGCAAGTCAAAGTTTAACACTACAACAGGCCTTTATTGTAATGTAAATAAAGTGCAAGTAAAAACCATCACATTTATAATTAAAAACAGGCCTTTATTGTAATGTAAATAAAGTGCAAGTAAAAATCATCACATTGATAATTAAATCTTGAGAATTACACAGCCTTCTCAGGTCTTAATACAATTACAACTAATTTTAACTCTACAACAGATGAGAATTACACAGCCCTCTCGGGTCTTAATGCAATTACAACAAACTTTAACACTACAACAGGCAATTGTAATGTAAATAAAGTGCAAGTAAAAACCATCACATTGATAATTAAATCTGCTTCTAACTTAATTAAATTTGCTTCTAACATGTATCACAAAATCCTAAACATGAATTCTACTCATTACAAATGAAAAGTAAAATAAAAACAATGGCATAATCTTCTCATGTCATTATTTCCGAACTAGAAGAGAGTAAGAGAAGCCCATCACAAAGCACAAAGAAAACACAACAGAAACTTTATTTAACCAAAGAAAATCCACTAGATAAGTGTTTACAAAAATCAAAAGATAATGAAGAACACAATACTTAGCTTTTTTCCTTTGAGATAAAGAAGAAAATCTCTCCCACAAAGTCTCACACTGATCAATACAATGCTAGAACATCTCCATACAAATTCTCTCAAAATCCCCACCAATCTCTCCAAAAGGGTAGAAATCTACATTTCTACTCCTATTCTAAAAACCTTAAACTTTTTTCTAACATAAATTCATTCTTTTAGTGCAGGGACGAAGTTTGAACAGTTGTCACAAGAATCCTTTCAAAAAGCATCCAAATACGTTAAATTTCGTCCTATAACCGTCCCAGGCACTGTCGGTGGGATCGAGGGCGCTGTCGGTGAGTTTTTCTGTCATTTTTTGGTCTTCTCGGGTAAATCTCGTCGTTGGCCCCGTTTTAGGTGCCGTCGGCTAGTAGACTGCGCAGCTCCACCGTTTCGCTCTGTTTGGCTCTATTTTAGCTCAGTTTCGCCCCATTTTAGATGTGTTGTGTTCCTAACAAATAGCCCTGCAAAATAAGCATGAAAATAACTTTCCTTTAAAGTGTAATCTCATTAAAAAATATGCAGGAATTGTAAAATAGATTAAGTATTGAAAGACTTATCGAAAGGTGACAGGGCAAAATTTCATTTCTTGCTCATTTTTGCTCCAAATTGCACCGTTTTTATTTCTTTTTCTCTAAAAGTCCATAATTCATCATACATGTAACAAAACATCAAAAGTACCCTTCTTTAAAGTGTAATATCATCAAAATCAGTGTAAAATATGTATGAAAATTTCAACATATTTTTCTTTGGTCACACAACTATCTTTATGTACTTTAACCCTTTTCACGTCCCCGCAGAATTTCATATAGAGCTTGACACAGAGCTTCCCTAAGATCCTTACGAATTTCATACAGAGCTTGACATAGACATCTTTATCTGCATTAATATCCGCCTCTCCAAACTTCATACAGAGCTTCCCTAAGATCCCCTCAGTGCATTCTGACCAAAGTAAAATCTGTTGAGATTTTCGTATCTCTTTTATACTGTTCTTAATGATATTGCACTTTAAGGAAAGGTATTTTTGATTTTTTTTGCAAGAATGATGAATTAAGGTCAATGGAGCAAAAAGATGCAAAAAAGAGCGAATTTGGAGCAAAAAAGAGCAAAATTTGGAGAATTGCACTAGGGCACCGACGGTGCCATCGACGCCGCCGCCGACGACCTTTTCCCGATACTACAGGACAAAATCTCCAGAAGGCCGCCGACGGTGCCATCGAGGCCGCCGACGGCGGGATCGATGATTATGTATACTTTTACAATGGATAAGGCCGGATTTTGGAGGGGTGCATAAGCAACTCTTAGGAAAACTCATCCACATCTTTAAAGAAAAGATTTTGGCCGAAAATAGAGGAGTCCAGGAGGTTAGATAGGTTCCATTAGTGTGTAGAGAGCTTGCTAGAGCGTGTAACTGTCAGGAATTCTTTTAGAAATTGTAAGAGTGGAGGGAAAGTGAGAGATTTCTTCCTCCTTGCTACTTCGAAGAGGAATTCCGTGTGTTGTAAAGAAAGGAAGAGATTCAGAGGAACTTCAAGGAGTGTTCTTGGGGAGAAATTTAGAGATAAGTTATGTACTTGTTATATTTTGTATGGCTTTGATTTTATATATGAATTCTGAGTTCTGTTGTGCTTTCTCCATGAGTTCTGAGTAGTTTTCTCTGTCTTTCTCCTTGTCTCGAGATTTGTGAAATGGTGATTTGAATTGGTGAAGTCATGAAAATGTTTAAGAAATTGTCATGATCTTTTGACTTTANTCGAGATTTGTGAAATGGTGATTTGAATTGGTGAAGCCATGAAAATGTTTAAGAAATTGTGAAGATCTTTTAACTTAGAAATGGTAATTTGAATTGGTGAAGCCATAAAAATGTTTAATAAATTGTGATGATCTTTTCACTTCAATCTTAATTTACTTTCAATTTGGTCAATTGATTTGTTAAAATATGTTGAGTTTTACAACTAAAGTGAAATGTTACATTCTAAGGATTTAGGGAGGTCAAAGCCCTTGGAAGTTGGGTGCAAATAAATAGGGAAATAATATTATCGATTCAGGGAGGTCAAAGCCCTTGGAAGTTGGTTGCAAATAAATAGGGAAATATTATTATTGGGTAAAGAATTGGAGATTTTAGAGTGACAGACTAAAATCCCTAATTTGATCCTATCGTTTGAGTGCTGATGTGTAGATGTTAGCCCTCAGGTGAGGGGAACGTGGGAGCCCCAAAGTGAGAGTCGGTATCCTCCCAGGCTAGCCACAGAATCAGGAACCAAGCATAGGATTAGTGACTGTTCTTTATGCCTAGACCTGCCTAGCTGCAGAATCAGTAACCAAGCATAGGATTGTTCAATGTTTGTTATGCCTGGACCGATGCAGATTCAGTAAACAAGCGTAGGATTAATCAATGTTCTTTATGCCTGGACCAAAGGGTAACACGCAGATTCAGTAAACAAGTGTAGGATTAGTCAATGTTTTTTATGCCTGGACCAAAGGGTAAAGAATAGTCAGTAAACAAGCGTAGGATTAGTCAATGTTCTTTATGTCAGGACCAAAGGGTAAAGAATAGGTGGCTCCTATTTGGCACAATATAAATTGAACTAATTCATTTTATCCATTCACTATAATTTTTTGTCAAGGAGAAGGATGCTTTCTTATATTTTGAATATCACAATTACACCCTACTTTCTATCGTTAGTTACTTATTAGTTATTAAAATTAACTATTTATTTCAATTACCTATTAGTGACAGATAAGCATATTGAACGTCGTTGTTGTGATTAAAGTTTTGCTTTTCTAAAGTCTTAGTCTGTAATTCTAAATAATTCCCTGTGGGATCGATATCTGGGACTCCATTAGAGCCCTATATTACTTGAACGATACGTATACTTACGTTGACAAATTCGACTTTTACATTATTGAATATTATAATTGTACATCTTAACCACATCAGACACATCTATAAAGTTGCGATCAAGTCTTTGGACATAGTTGCTGGAAATTAAATCTTCTAGTATAGTCATCAAATTCTTATATTTGTCGATTACAAAAAAAAGTTGGTTAAGTTTTTGGCACTGTTACCGGGGAATTGATTAAGTGAGTGAGTAAAATCACGATCATAGTAACGGACAACTTAGGAATTTTAGAAAATTTTTACTTAAATTGCAACTTATTTTTATATTTATATTTATGTTAATTATATTATTAAGTACTAATTTCAAATTATATGCGTAAATTTGGACCTAAAAATCTTAAACCCTACGATTCAGAATTAGAACGCACTGTTAGAAGAATCAAAAATGTAAGAAGAGAACCTAGAAATTCTGATACAATGGAAAACAATATGAACAATCACAAAATAGAAAATGAGCACCAACCTAGACCCTTATGAGATTATGCAAATCCTACAGTAGTAAATGAGAAGAGAACCTAGAAATTCTGATTCAATGGAAAACAACATGAACAATCAAGGAATAGAACCCTAGAAATTGTGATACAATGGAAAACATTATGAACAATCAAGGAATAGAAAATGAACACCAATAGACCTCTACGAGATTATGCAAATCCTACAGCAGATGAAATTCACTTATCTACCCAAAACCCTGATGTAGCTGCTAATTCATTTGAGCTTAAGAGATTATGCAAATCCTACAGCAGATGAGATTCACTTATCTATCCAAAATCCTGATGTAGCTACTAATTCATTTGAGCTTAAACCTAATTCTACAGCAGATGAAATTCACTTATCTATCCAAAATCCTGATGTAGCTGCTAATTCATTTATCCTACAGCAGATGAAATTCACTTATCTATCCAAAATCCTGATGTAGCTGCTAATTCATTTGTGCCTGAACAATCCAGGAATAAAGAATGAACACCAACCTAGACCCCTAAGAGATTATGCAAATCTTGCAGCAGATGAAATTCACTTATCTATCCAAAATCCTGATGTAGCTGCTAATTCATTTGAGCTTAAACTTGCTATTATCATGAAATTCACTTATCTATCCAAAATCCTGATGTAGCTGCTAATTCATTTGAGCTTGAACTAGAAATTGTGATACAATGGAAAACATTATGAACAATTAAGGAATAGAAAATGAACACCAACCAAGACCCTTAAGAGACTATGCAAATCCTACGGTACATCAAGGAATAGATAATGAACACCAACCTAGACCCCTATGAGATTATGCAAATCCTACAGTAGTAAATGAGAAGAGAACCTAGAAATTCTGATTCAATGGAAAACAACATGAACAATCAAGGAATAGAACCCTAGAAATTGTGATACAATGGAAAACATTATGAACAATCAAGGAATAGAAAATGAACACCAATAGACCTCTACGAGATTATGCAAATCCTACAGCAGATGAAATTCACTTATCTACCCAAAACCCTGATGTAGCTGCTAATTCATTTGAGCTTAAGAGATTATGCAAATCCTACAGCAGATGAGATTCACTTATCTATCCAAAATCCTGATGTAGCTACTAATTCATTTGAGCTTAAACCTAATTCTACAGCAGATGAAATTCACTTATCTATCCAAAATCCTGATGTAGCTGCTAATTCATTTATCCTACAGCAGATGAAATTCACTTATCTATCCAAAATCCTGATGTAGCTGCTAATTCATTTGTGCCTGAACAATCCAGGAATAAAGAATGAACACCAACCTAGACCCCTAAGAGATTATGCAAATCTTGCAGCAGATGAAATTCACTTATCTATCCAAAATCCTGATGTAGCTGCTAATTCATTTGAGCTTAAACTTGCTATTATCAATTATCTATCCAAAATCCTGATGTAGCTGCTAATTCATTTGAGCTTAAACCTGCTATTATCCAGATGATACAAAATAATCAATTTGGAGGTACACCAAATGAAGATCCTAATTTACATTTCGCTAGTTTTTTAGAACTATGTGCTACTTGTAAATATGACAGAGTCTCAAACGATTCTCTTAGACTTAGACTTTTCCTTTTTCACTGAGGGATAAGGCTAAGATGTGGTTAAATTCATTAGCACCTCAGATCTATTAGAACTTGGGGAGAACTTTCACAGAAATTTCTATCCAAATATTTCCCTCCATCCAAAGCTGGGGAGAACTTTCACAGAAAGTTCTATCCAAATATTTCCCTCCATCCAAAACTGCTAAACTTATAAATGACAACATCGTTCTGTCAGATTGATGGAGAGTCAATATATGAAGCTTGGGAGAGATTTAAAGATCCAACTTTCACAGAAATTTCTATCCAAATATTTCCCTCCATCCGAAACTGCTAAACTTAGAAATGACATAACATCATTCTGTCAGATTGATGGAAAGTCAATATATGAAGCTTGGGAGAGATTTAAAGATCTTCTTAGGAAGTGTCCTCATCATTCGTTACGAGATTGGTTGATAATTTAAACTTTTTATAATGGATTAGTGGGATCTTTTAGATCGATTATAGATGCTGCGGCTGGTGGTTCTCTAATGTCAAAACCTTTTGGATGAAACTTATTCATTAATAGAAGAGATGGCTACCAACAATTTTCAATGGCCCTTTAAGCAGGTAAATCCTAAAAGAGTAGCTAGTATCCATGATTTTGATGCAATATCTATGTTAGCTTTGCAGATTGCTGCAATATCAAAGAAATTAGATTATTATGGGATGAATTATTCTTCAACACCTCCCATGATGGAAGATAATTCATGTGGGNCAACACCTCCTATGATGGAAGAAAATTCATCTAGGCAATTTGTGGATGTTCAACATTCATATGAAACCTTAAATGTTATTAATAGACCAAACAACCCGTATTCAAATTATTATAACCCAGGTTGGAAGAATCATCCAAATTTTAATTGGAAGAACAATTCTTCTACAAATAAATAATGGGCAAACAACCCAGTAAACCCATTAGGAAATTCATCCAACCAGAAAAATGTTAACTATAGACCTTCTTATCCTCCAGGATTTAATAGTAATACTCAAATTAAGGAGAAGAAGTTATCTATAGAAGAGCTGATATTAAACATGGGTCAATAATTACAGAATCA
Organism: Phalaenopsis hybrid cultivar; assembly: GCA_002079205.1. Taxonomy (NCBI): domain Eukaryota; kingdom Viridiplantae; phylum Streptophyta; class Magnoliopsida; order Asparagales; family Orchidaceae; genus Phalaenopsis; species Phalaenopsis hybrid cultivar. Next base: position 22,553 of record JXCR01131302.1, on the reverse strand, counting down.
AGGAAATAAATTGCAAATTCAAGGAAATCAATTACAATATCAGAAAACTGCTATCAAGAATATTGAAAACCAATTAGGGCATATCACTACTGCGCTTAAGTAATTTGGGAACTTTTCCTAGTACTGTGGAACCAAATCCTAAAGATCAAGGAAAAGAACAAATCAAAGCGATAGTTTTCGAGTACTGTGGAACCAAATCCTAAAGATCAAGGAAAAGAACAAATCAAGGCGATTCAGATATGAAGTGGGAAGGAATTAGAAAGAAGAGTGCAAAAAGAAATGGAAACTGAAGAAGAGAAAGTGGATACCGAAAAAGAAAAGAATCATGAGTACCCAGATTTAGAGTATCTATTTGCATCAATGAAAATTACTGTGGAGAAACGTCCACCACCATTTCCTCAAAGGTTGAAGCAACATAAATAGAATAAATAATTTTCCAAATTTTTAGAAATTCTTAAGAAGTTAACGGTGAACATTACCTTCGTAGAAGCTTTAGAGCAAATGCCTAATTATGTGAAATTTATGAAAAATATTTTGAACAAGAAAAGGAAGTTTACAAACAATGAAACTATTGCACTTAGCGAAGAGTGTAGTGCAATTATTCAGAAAAAGCTTCCTGAAAAATTAAAAGATCCTGGTAGCTTCACTGTACCGTGTGCTATCAGTGAAAAATTATATGGAAGAGCTTTATGTGACTTGGGAGCCAGCATTAATCTTATGCCTAAATCATTTTTCAAAATATTAGGATTAGGAGAAGTCTCGCCTACTTCTGTAACTCTACAGTTAGTGAATCGTTCAGTTACATATCCTAAGGGAGTTATAGAAGATGTGTTAGTAAAAGTGGACAAATTTATAGTTCAGTTACATATCCTAAGGGAGTTATAGAAGATGTGTTAGTAAAAGTGGACAAATTTATCATTCTTGTGGATTTCATTATTTTAGATATGGAGGAAGATAAAGAAATACCTATCATTTTAGGGAGACCATTTTTAGCTACTGGAAAAGCTATGCTAGATGTTCAAAAAGGAGAATCAACTATGAGATTAAATGATCAAGAAGTAACTTTCAACATTAAAAAATCTATGAAATACCCTGTTGTTTAAAGAGATAATGAGTGTTTTTGCATGGAAGTTATTAAACATCTACTGAACGAACATTCTAAAGAACATTTTGAAGATACAAAGTATTTTGAAAAAGAAGAGCATTTTGAAAAACAAATTGAAGAGAAAGATGAAATTATTCTGGATAAATTAGAAAATGAAGAATTATATTATGTTCAGGAAAAATTTGAGATCTTGGATATTACAGAAAATGCTGATAAGAATCTATTTCCATCAATTATTAAACCACCTAAACGAGTTGAAAATTTAAAGTATGTGTTTTTGGGAGACTCATCTACATTACCTATTATTATATCTTCAGAATTAAAAGAATGAAGTATGTATTTTTACGAGACTCATCTACATTACCCGTTATTATATCTTCAGAATTAAATGATTATGAAATATGTGTTTTTGGGAGACTCATCTACATTACATGTTATTATATCTTTAGAATTAAATTAATTGCAAGAGCTTCTGGGAGACTCATCTACATTACATGTTATTATATCTTCGGAATTAAATGATTTGCAAGAGCAAATATTTTAGACACATTAAAAAGATATAAGAAAGCTTTTGGTTGGACCTTAGCTGATATTAAGGGAATTAGTCATTCAAACTGTATGCACAGAATTATATTAGATGAACAATACAAACCAAGAGTTGATCCATAAATAAGATTGAATCCGATAATGAAAGAAGTAGTTAAAAAGGAAATTTTGACATGGTTAGACACTGGAATTATATATCTTAATTCAGATAGTGCGTGGGTATNGACTTGTCACTTACCAGTAGAATTGGAGCATAAGGCATATTGGGTGATTAAAGAATTCAATTATAATTTGAATGATGCTGGTACTTTACAATTAAAATGAATTGGAAGAATTAAGAAATGAGTCTTATGATAATGACAGAATTTATAAAGAAAAATTAAAGTTATGGCATGATTGGAAGATTAACCAAAAGCACTTGGAACCAGGATAAGAAGTTTTACTTTACAACACTAGGTTGAAATCATTTCCTGGAAAATTGAAGTCTCTTTGGTTAGGGTCATTTACTGTGACTTAAGTTTATACTTGCGGAGCTGTTGAAATTGAAGATCAAAAAACTGGAAATATATTTAAAGTCAATGGACATTGATTAAAATNGGGAAATTGAAGTCTCGTTGGTTAGGGTCATTTACTGTGACTCAAGTTTATACTTACGGAGATGTTGAAATTAAAGATCAGAAAATGAGAAATAGATTTAAAGTCAATGGACATAGATTAAAACCATATTATGAGAGTAAAAGACCAAATTTTAAAGAGGTTTTAATGATTAGTCAACCTGAATAACACCTGAATAGGTCAGGCTGACGACGTTAAAACAACCGCTTTATGGGAGGCAACTCATATTTATCTTTACTTTATTCGCGATTATAGTAGTTTTTATTTTGAAATTATCATTAGNATTAAAATCATATTATGAGGGTAAAAGACCAAACTTTAAAGAGGTTTTAATGATCAGTCAACCTGAATAACATCTGATAGGTCGGGCTGACAACGTTAAACCAAGCGTTTTGCGGAAGGCAACTCATATTTATCTTTACTTTATTCGCGATTATAGTAGTTTTTATTTGAAGTTATCATTATTTTATGGTAGTATTAAGCTATACTATTCTTACATACCCTTGAAACATCTTAAAAATTGGATCCATGAAGAAAAATTAGAATGCATTCGGACCAGAGCAAAACTGTGAAACTTTTGCCTTGTGTGCCGAAGGTGCCCTCGAAGCCACCGGCGACTGGTTTTTCTCGAGAGTCCAGACAAAATTGATACATAAGCGCACCGACGACGCCCTCGAGGCCGCCGACGGCGAGACCGGTAAGATGACTGTTTCTTGTGTTTGAGTGGTGGTTTTTTACGATTTTTGGGCGGGAATAATCTTTTTAAACTCAAAAATTCAAATTCTAATCATATTTTCCCTCCAAAAATTAAGTGAAACTCTACCAATTTCATTCTTATGGCATCCAATTCCGCAGATAATCCCAAAATGCGAGTTTTCAATCGGTGGAAGTTTATTAGTGCGGAAGCGCAGCAAATCTTCAACAAGTTGCTAACGAAGAAAAGGTTAATCAAAGAACGAGGATTCATGAATCGTGGATTAAATAATCCTATGACGGATATTGAAGAAACGATAGTGCGACGAAGATGGGAAGTGTTGTGCTACACTACTGCCGTCGTGGTGGTTCTAGGTGGTTCCTGCGGTAAAAGAATTTTATGCAAATTTACATGGAATCAACCAAGGAGTTGTTTATGTGCGACAGAGATGGATCACTTTCACTTGTGCATGGATCAACAAATTTTATATGATAGAAAATGTTCATGTCTGCCACTATTCTAATTTCGTCCCAACAAGAAACCAGATGAATGAGATTTACCAGTATTTAACGGATGAAACTGACGATTGGGAAACAAGAGAAAACGGGTATGTTAGTTTTTCTATAACTCTCCTGAATCCCATTTATAAATATTGGCACTTTTCCATTTCTGCAAAACTTTTACCGACAATGAAGATAGGTAAAGTTTCTAAAGAAAGTACCATTTTGAATACTGCATCCAAAGGGGACTGTCGATCGACATTGGATCTATAATTGTGAAGTCGGTTTTGGGTCTGATCATTCAGGGATCAACTTATGGGCTTGGACACCCCTCCACAATTTTCACACTTTGCAGTCAGTTCCAAGTATCCTATGAGAATTGGGAAAAAGTACTGCTACCTTGGAAGTCTTTGGATCCAACTGAAAGATTCCCATCATTTGAAGATGAAAATGACATGGCCATCATAGTTGATAATTCATCTTAGAATTTGCTAGTTCAACCCTTAATCTCTGATAAGTCTTTGGTGATCCTGCGCCGAATCAAGAAGTTGGAAAAGGAGGTACAAAATGTCATAAATGCAATTAATAATATTTACAATTTCTTCGATCATCTGGACTAGAGGATGAAGGAACATTTCCAACATTCTGGACATTTAGAAGATAGTTTGATACGACTAATAAGAAGGATGAAATTAATTGAGGAAGATTCTACTAAAGAATTTCCATTCCGACCGTTCTACAACCTCTTCGTTCATGTGCAATCAATGGGCAATCTCAGAGGAGAATCGAGTACCGAGTCTAAAGATTAGTAGATTTATATTACTACCTATATGTCTATCTATGTGTTTTGATTTGAACTTTGTATTTGCTTTGCCTTAGAATTATGCTTATAGATCTTTGTATAGTTGAGACTAAGCATAGGATGTTTTGTTTTAAGCATTTTGAGTGTTGTGGCTTTAATTACGACATTGAATTAATGTATTGAGGTTGAGAAAATACCAAACTTAGGTGTGTTATATAACGTATGGAATTCATATATTAATGTGATGTTTTGTGTTGTCAAAGCTTATATGTGCTAAGTACATCATTTAGCCACATAAAATTATGTTTATAATGTTTAAATGCATGTTGTTTAGGCTTGAAATTGATCGAAATTGCAAAAATCCGGAATTTGGAGAAAATCAANCTTGGCCGCCGACGGCGCCCTCGACGCCGCCAAATGTGGGTTTTTCCTGAGAGTCCAGACAAAATTAATACAGAGGCCCGTAGACGGCGCCATCGACCTCGCCGATGGCGAGACCGGTGAATTGGCAATTACTTGGGTTCAAATTACGGTTTTTGGCTGTTTTTGGGCGGGAATTATCTTTTTAAACTTAAAAATTTGATTTCTAGTTCAAATTTTTCCTCCAAAAACGAAGTGAAACTCCACCAATTTCATTCCTATGGCTTCCAATTCCCCCGATAATCCCATAATACGAGTTTTCAATCAAAGAAAGTTTATTAGTGCAGAAGCGCAACGAATCTTCAACAAGTTACTGACGAAGAAAAGATTGATCAAGGAATGAGGATTTATAAATTGTGGATTGAATAATATCAAGACGGATATTGAAGAAACGATAGTGCGGCGAAGATGGGAAGTGTTGTGCTACACTACTGCCGCCGTGGTTGTTCCAGTGGTGAAAGAATTTTATGAAAATTTGCATGGAATCAACCAAGGAGTTGTTTATGTGCGAGGAAGATGGATCACTTTCACTCCTGTACGGATCAACAAGTTATATATGATAGAGAATGTTCCTGTCTGTCACTATTCCAATTTTAGCCCAACAAGAAACCAGATGAATGAGATTTACCAATATTTAACAGACAAAACTGACGACTGGGAAATAAGAGAAAACAGGTATGTTAGTTTTTCAGCGACACTCCTAAATCGCGTTTTGAAACTTTGGCACTTTTTCATTTCCGCGAAATTGTTACTGACAATGAAAATTGGTAAAGTTTCTAAGGAAAGTGTCATTTTGAATTACTGCATCCAAAGGAGACTGTTGATCAATATTGGATCTATTATTGTGAAGTCAGTTTTGGGCCTGATCAATCATGGATCAACTTATGGGCTTGGACACCCCTCCACAATTTTGTCACTTTGCAGTCAGTTCCAAGTATCCTATGAAAATTGGGAAAATGTACTACTACCTTGGAAGCCTTTGGACCCAACTGAGACATTCCCATTTTTTTGAGGATAAAAATGACATGGCCATGATAGTAGATCAAGCATCTCAGAATTCACTGCCAGTTCAACCCTTAGTCCCTGATAAGTCTCTAGTAATCATGCGCTGAATCAAGAAATTAGAAAAGGAGGTACAAAATGTCATGAATGTGATTAATAATAGCTCCAATTTCTTCAATCATCTAGACTGGAGGATGAAGGAACATTTCGAGCACTCTGGATATTTAGAAGATAGCTTAATACGACTGATGAGGAGGATGAGATTAATAGAAGAGGATTCCACTGAAGAATTTTCATTCCGACCCTTCTACAACCTCTTTGTTCATGTGAAATTAATGGGTGATCTCAGAGGAGAATCTAGTTAATAGATTCAAATTACTACCTTTTGGTCTATCTATGTATTTTGATTTGAACTATGCATTTGTTTTGCTTTAGAATTATGCTTGTAGATCTCTGTATAGTTGAGACTAAGCATAGGATGTTTTGTTTTCAGCATTTTGAGTGTCGTGGCTTGGATTGCGACGCTGAATTAATATATTGAGGTTGAGAAAATACCAAACTTAGGTGTGTTATGTAACGTACATTATACCCCTTGGAATTTATATATAAATGTGATGTTTTATGTTGTGAAAGTTTATATGTGCTAAGTACATCATTTAGTCACTTAAAATTATGTCTATAATGATTAAAAATATGTCGTTAAGGCTTGAAATTGATCGAAATTGCAAAAATCCAGANAAAAATATTTGATTTCCACCATGAATTTCTTCCACATTGAGGAGATCCAAAAATTTTGGGAATTTGAAGAAAATTTGGGAAGAAATTTATGGATTTTATTGTTGAACTCTTAGAATTGCTATTGGAAGCCATGATTTACATATTTGAAGTAATTTTTAGAATTTTTCTATAAATTTGATTAGAGAAATGGCTCCACAGCAGAAAAGAAGAGTTGAGTTCGACGAGTCTCGCTTTGTCAATGCGATGGCTCAAACAAAATTTATTTCTATATTTAAAGGAAAGAAGTGCATACAAGATCGAGTTTTTGAAAGTCTGGAAAGAGAAATCGAATGAGGTATTGCAGAGCGGAGGTGAGAAACTTTTTTTACACCACCAACAAAGCTGATGCAAATGTTGTGAAAGAGTTCTACGCCAATATGATTTATTCTGATGACAGAATCGTTCAAGTGCGTAGATTCCCTGTTGAGTTTACTGTCGCCCGCATAAACACTTTTTATGAAGTCCCAGACTCTTATAGCTGCCACTATGAATCCTTTAGTACGATGGAAGGCCCCCTCAATGATGTGATCAAATTTCTCACTGATGGTAAAGGAACATGGAAGATAAAACGACGAGAACATGTAAATTTTTCTGCTTCCATACTGAATGACACTTCTAAGGCGTGGCACTATTTCATTTCTTCTACTCTGTTACCGACCTATCACCATAGTGAGGTAACTAGAGATAGAGCTATTCTGAATTTCTGTATTCAGAATAGTAGAACTATAAATGTGGGGAGAATAATTCTTAAGAATATATTGACTACAGCGAGGAGTGAGACTAGTGGAGGTCTAGGACATCCTGGACTTATTTATGCAATTTGCAAACTTTCTGGAGTAGAATTTGGAGATGAAGAATGGGTTTATCCTATGAAACCGATTAGTAAGACTAATCTAAAGACTTATGAATCCCATGAGAAATGGAGAACTGAGAGTAGAAGTGAAGAACCATCTACTAGTAGAGATGTCTCCTCTGCAAGTTATGACCTTCCACCCTCTAGTTTCCCTACCCTCTCTGATTTGATGAGTGAGTTGACCTTGCAGCGGAAGAGTATAGAATTGATAAGTGAAAGGATTGGAGGTTTAGAACGCTGACATGATTATGATAGTGAGTACCTGCAGAGGCATTCAAATTTTGAGGTAGCTTATTATGAAGCTCAAGCCCGACACTACAGAAGTGAGCCTGATGTTACATTTCTTGAGTGCCCCCGATATACTCAGTATCAACCCAATCCACTTGCTAATCAAGGAGATGATGATATAGCTTAGGATTTTGATATAGAATGAAATTGATGTACTTATGTTTGAATTTTTTATTTTATGTAATTTTTTTTTAAATATAAATGGATGTTTGTGTATTTGGACTTTAATTTTTATTATTTTGTGTACTTGGATAATTTTAATTCTTCTTATAAAGTTAGTGTTGTAGTTAAATGTGCATGTGTAGTTTAATAGATGTTGAGTAATAGTGTGAATTGTAATGTAATGTAATTTTTATTTCGCATTTTAGTTTTAATTGTTTAGTATTGTGGTTGAGTTAGGAAATGTTGTGCTTATTTAATATTTCAGTTTTATACTTATTTCAAAATTTCATTACCCAGAAATTTCTCTAATGATTTATATGTGTAAAAAGCTCCTAATATTACAGACCAAGTGAAGTAAAAATTTGACAAGGCCTGCAAAAATTTCAGAATGATAAAAATGCCTACAATACTAAGGTATGATTTATATTTATAGTTTTTCTTTCCACCTGTATTATTTCATATTTAAAAATTTAAGTTTGGGAGAGGGAAGAAAAAGATTAACTATTAGATGTCCTCTATTTCAATATTTTGAAATATTACTTATATGATTTCATATAGTGAATTTAATTCAGGTAACTATATTTTTGTTACTATTTAAATGTTATAGTAGATTTAAAGAAATATTTTTGTAATGAAAATTAATTTTTGTAACTTAAGATATTTAGTATAAGAGAATAAGATTATAGTTAATTATCTAAAGTAAAGGAAACTATATTTTGAAGTTTTAAGAATCTGGAAATTCATTTGAGAAGAAAAGATTGGGGCTCAATGTTGTAAAAACTATGAAATATTTATAAGGTAAATAAATTCTTTGAGTTTGAAATTTAGGGAAAGAAAAGTGAAGTTTAAAATCATTAAAGGCTATCCAGACATCGCACTTGAAAAAGAAAAAAGAAAAGATTGAAAACAATCCCTGAAAAGAAAAGAAAAATATATATAGGATTGAAAGCAATACAAATGAAAAGAAGAAAAAGTATGGAAGTGAGGAGAAGCCTGAGGATATGCCTAATCAAAAATTGGCTTCACTGGACCTACCTAAAGGGAAAATTTAAATACATTTCTAAACTTATATTATTGGAATTAGATCTTTTACTAGTAGAGTTCTCATGAAGTTCCTATCTCTTGAACATTCTAAGTGACTTAATATTGCAATATATAGTCATTCTTGAAATAAATGGAAGACTAGAACTCTTAAAATTGATGACTAGATAATCTGGTAGCTACAGAATTAATNTATGACTTTGATTTTATATATGAATTTTGAGTTTTGTTGTGTTTTCCCCATGAGATCTGAGTAG
>JXCR01131302.1:0-13400 GCA_002079205.1 Phalaenopsis hybrid cultivar | reverse complement strand
CCATGAAAATGTTTAAGAAATTGTGATGAACTTTTCACTTCGATCTTAATTTATTTTCAATCTAGTCAATTGATTTGTTAAAATATGTTGAGTTTTACAACTAAAGTGAAGATTACGTCCAAGATTTAGGTAGGTCAAAGCCCTTGGAAGTTAGGTGCAAAAAAATAAGGAAATAATATTATCAGGCGTAGAATTGGAGATTTTAGAGTGACTGACTAAAATCCTCAATTTGGTCATATCGTTTGGGTGTTGAAGTGTATNTTAACATATGTTGAGTTTCACAACTAAAGTGAAGATTACATCCAAGATTCAGAAAGGTCAAAGCCCTTGGAAGTTGGGTGTAAATAAATAGAAAAATAAAATTATTGGGCGTAGAATTGGAGATTTTAGAGTGACAGACTAAAATCCCAAATTCGGTCCTATCATTTGGGTGCTGAAGTGTATATGTTAGCCCTCAGGCGAGGGGAACGTGGTNATCCAAGATTCAGGGAGGTCAAAGCCCTTGGAAGTTGGGTGCAAATAAATAGGGAAATAATATTATCGGGTGCAGAATTGGAGATGTTAGAGTGACAGACTAAAATTCCCAATTTGGTCCTATCGTTTGGGTGCTGAAGTGTAGATGTTAGCCCTCTGGTGAGGGGAACATGGGAGCTCCGAAGTGAGAGTCGGTATCCTCCCAGCATAGTCGCAGATTCATTAAACAAGCGTAGGATTATTCAATGTTATTTATGCTTGGACCAAAGGGTAAAGAATAAGTATGCTCCTATTTGGCACAGTATAAATTAAACTAATTCACTTTATCCATTCACTATAATTTCTTGACAAGGAGTACGATGTAAATTGAACTGATTCACTTTATCAATTCACTATAATTTCTTGACAAAGAGAATGATGTTTTCAGTGTATTATTGAATAACACATTTAAACCCTCATTAGTATCATTAGTTATTTAATAGTTATTAAAATTACATATTTATTTTAATTGTCCATTCACTATAATTTCTTGACAAGGAGAATGATGCTTTCTTATATATTGAATATCACATTGGAATTCACTATAATTTCTTGACAAGGAGAAGGATGCTTTCTTATATATTGAATATCACATTTAACTAATTTATTAGTATAATTAGTTATTTAAGAGTTATTAAAATTACATATTTATTTCAATTGTCTATTAATGTAGTATAATTAGTTATTTAAGAGTTATTAAAATTACATATTTATTTCAATTGCTTATTAGTGATAGGTATAATTAGTTATTTAAGAGTTATTAAAATTACATATTTATTTCAATTGCCTATTAGTGACTCATAAGCTATCATTAGTTATTTAATAGTTATTAAAATTACATACTTATTTCAATTGCCTATTAGTGACATTAAAGCAAATTGAACTTCGTTTTTGTGATTAAAGTATTGCTTTTCTAAAATCATAGTTCGCAGTTCTAAACCACTCCCTGTGGGATCAATATCTAGGACTCCATTAGAGCTCTATATTACTTGAGCGATACATATACTTGCATTGAATTTTACGTCCATATTTATCTTATATTTTAAGCATATAAAAAGTCGTTGGTCAACATAATAATAAGTTAAGTGTTGTCGAGATGAGAATGATCAGGTGCATGAGTGGCTTTACACTTAAAGACAAAATGCGAAATGAATATATTCGTAATAGGGTTGGTGTAGCTCTTGTGATGGGCAAAATTAGAGAAAATAATCTTAGATGGTTTGGTCACATTAAACATGGACCATCTGATGATCTGATTAGANGCCATGAAAATGTTTAAGAAATTGTGATGATCTTTTCACTTAGATCTTAATTTACTTTCAATCTAGCCAATTCATTTGTTAAAATATGTTGAGTTTTACAACTAAAGTGAAATATTACATTCAAGATCCAGGGAGGTCAAAGCCCTTAGAAGTTGGGTGCAAATAATAGGGAAATGTTATTATTGGGCGAATAATTAGAGATTTTAGAGTGACAAACTAAAATGACTCCAATTCGGTCCTATCATTTGGGTGTTGATTTGTAGATGTTAGCCCTCAGGTGAGGGGAACGTGGGAGCTCCAAAGTGAGAGCCGGTATCCTCTGGGGAACATGGGAGCTCCGAAGTGAGAGTCGGTATCCTCCCAGCCTAGCCGCAGATTCAGTATTAGTTGTTCTTTATGCCTGGACCAAAGGGTAAAGAATATGTATGCTCCTATTTGGCACAATATAAATTCTTTATGCCTGGACCAAAGGGTAAAGAATAGGTATGCTCCTATTTGGCACAATATAATTTTAACCTATGCCTGGACCAAAGGGTAAAGAATATGTATGCTCCTATTTGACACAATATAAATTGAACTGATTCATTTTATCCATTCACTATAATTTCTTGACAAGGAGACAACACCCTACTTTTTATCATTAGTTACTTATTAGTTATTAAAATTATCTATTTATTTCAATTGCCTATTAGTGACAGATAAGCATATTGAACGTCATTGTTCCAATTAAAGTCTTGCTTTTCTAAAGTCTTTGTCCGTAATTCTAAACAATTCTCTATGAGATCGATATCTAGGACTCCATTAGAGCCCTATATTACATGAACGATACGTATACTTGCGTTGACAAATTTAACTTTAACATTATTGAATATTATAATTAAGCATCTTAACCAAATCAGGCACATCTATAAAGTTACGATCAATTCTTTGCACACAGCTGCTGAAAATTAAATATTCTAGTAGCATCAGCAAATTCTTGTATTTATCGATTACCAAAAAAAAAAGTCGGTCAGTAGACCGGGTAAGTCTTATTTTGTGGGAGTTTTAAAATTTTTTGTAAAAAGGTAATTTAAAAGTATAAAAATTTAATTAATTTTGAAGTGCACCCGACACAACACAATTTGATTTAATTTGTAAAATAGCAAACTAAACTTGGAAGGGAAATGTGAAGTGTTTAAAACTCAGTACGGGACCCATTTAGCGACAGAAAATGCCTAAGTGGAATTAGTCCACCAACACACCTATTGGGGGTCCAAACCATTAAAATGATTAAAAAGACCTAATAAACTCCTGAACCTCTCTGTCCAAAGGTGGTTGAACAAATGGTCTTAAATTCTAAAAGAGTTCACCGTACTTACCCAAGAAAGAAATGGGTAAAGCATGTCAACAGAAGAAGGGTAAACTGGTTCATGAAGGACATGTACTCATTACCGATGTATTAAGATAATATTTGCTTATTTGAATGGAGATAAAATCTTGTCTCCAGTGAAGTCGCCAAAAGTTGTCGGCACTTATTTTGGTTGATGAGTTGCCCGTAAGAAGCTATCGATCACCGCAATCGAAATCACGTCGCCCGCTTTGGAAGGACATTTTAATTTACACATATATATAGTTTAGAAAAATATGAAATCAAACTAACCCCATATTTTTTATAGTTTAAATGAAAGAGTACTATACCTCAAACCCTGTATCTATCCTAAAGGATAAACACAAAACTTGAGGATGAGACTCGATCAAATAAACTATGAAATGTATGACATCCGTTTGGTTTGCGAAACCATTTTATTTGCCGACAATTTCTCCTATTTAATATGAAGACTTAAATAGGGTTTATGTTAAGCTCGGTTTGGACAAGCTTCCTATAAGGGCAAGTCCCTATAGTCAATTACATCCTAAATGGCCGAAGTCATCTAAGAAAACTCTCGATAAAAAATCAGGAAATATTATCTTCAAGGATTTCAAAAGGATAGGACTTTTCAACGAGATCAGACGAAAGGTGTGAAATGGGAATGGTTCAAATTTGGAACATTTATTGTAGGGTCCAAAAAAAGGAAGAACTAGAGGGTGTGATAGATCCGGGGGAGAACCTCGGTGACTTCCCAACCGATCCTAATGTTTGGCTTCAGTTTTGAGGAGAAATGTTTAGGTGTTTCATCCTACCAATTTTATTTGTTAGGGCTTACATTTGTGTGAAATGATCACACAAATAGCCTCAAAGATTTGAGGATTTAGGTCGTGAAGTACGACAACCTCGGAATCCTAAGACGAGTTAGGGCTTATATTGCACAATAGAGCTGTACAAATGCCTAAATATAAGGTGAGGATTTATGTTGCATAAGCAAACAACCTCGAAATCCTTTGCTTTGTTGTTTAATTCTATAGAAGGAAATTGGTTTAATTGGGGATGACAGGTTTTACTGTTGAAGATGGCCGTGCTGCCCACCTTGTCATTACGGGTTTAAGTTTTCTAGGGTGTCAAGTTACGATGTCAAATCAGATGGCCTTATGGTTATAGTTCTTTAAAAATTTATGGGGCATGTTAAAGTTGATTAGAGCGACACCGGTTAGGATCTTACGGTTCCCTCGTTCCGGTACCACTATTTTTTATTGGATTCACTTAGTCCAAATGAATTTACTAAACTCATCTAAATGAGTTCCATAATTTCATCTAGACCTTAAGAAGCCTCGTTAGCAACTGTAGGTTACCTCCTTTGAGGGATTCTCGATCATCTGATAAAGATGTTTTAATTTAGTTGCTATTAATTTTTTTTATGTTTGTGATTAAATTTTGAGTTGTCTTATATTTTGAATTTTGTGGAGGTGATTTTTATCTTGGTTGATTTTATTTTTGATTTTTGTTTTGGTTTTGTGGCTATCTTTACAGTTTTAGTTTTCATACAGGGTGACATTGTAGTTTAGCATGCAAGTTTGTGTTTTATTCATACATGCAGGTAAGAAAGCACAACGTGGAATGCTTAAGAAAAGGCAATGTTCTGAAACTCAAAATGCATATTAAAGCTTTTTATGTAAAGCGGAAAAAGTATGTTTTTAGTGACCTACCTGAACCTAGGTCATATCTTGGTGGGTCCCTATTGGTTTGACTAAGGACGATTTTTGTTAAGCAAAATACATTAAGTTTAGTAGACTTTTGAGGTATCCAACAGGTTTAGAGGAAGAAGCAGGTCCATGCTTCCCTCTCACTACCTGGTGAAAATCCTGAAGCTCATTTAAACTTATTATGCTGCTTAATTATTCATCCTATGAATACCTTTAATGCTCAGAGAACATTGATGTTTCTATTATCCTTAAGAGTAATGTAATTATCATTTGTCATTTAATTTGGAAGTTATGTGGGTGAAGATCCATAAAGGGGGCAAGTTAGCGTTATTTAAACACTTACCAAGAGTTCTAACCTAGGTTTATGGTATTCAAAGGTTTTTTACTTTATATTCATTCTTCTAATTATTATTTAATCAAATTTGATTTTAGCTTAAGTTACGGCTAAGCCCTTTAGACCTAGGTAGAGTTTTTGATTATTTTGAAAGAAGTTGAATTTTTAAGTGATAATAATTATTCATTTTCAAAACACTTAAATGTCATTTGAACATCAAATAGGAGTACTAAATTAGTCAGTTATCAACTTCCAAAGTGATACCCCTAAGTCTAACATCATTTAATTTCATAGACTTACAAATTTTAATAATTTAAGGAATTACAAATTTATCCCTTGATTATGGAAAGAGTGAGGTTGATTTCTTTCAATTAATCTCATTATGTTTTAATCATGCAACTAAGTTAGTTAAAATCAGAGGTTGCCCTTTTCCTTCCTTGAATTAAGCCTAAATGTTAATTAAGGCTAAATATCCAAAATCACACTTTTGCCCCTATGGCTCTATTACTTCATAATTTGTAAAATTCACTCCAAATGACTCTGTAATTTTTATCCCACCTCACTCATAGGTCAATTAAAATATCAGAGGAGAAAATGTGATTTTTCAAAATTTAATTTAATTTACATATTTATTTTAACGCAAAAATAAGATTTTTCAAAGATAATTCCATAACTTCTCCAAGTAAAAGCTTAATTCCTTGAAATTTTTACTGGAGGTAGACTGAGTTCAGATAAGCATTGGTGCCAAAGTTCATGATTTATTGAGTTATATTTTTATTTTAAGAATTATTTTAAGTTTTGGAGTATTTATTAATTACAAAATATTTTTTAATTTGGAAAATTAAGTTTTATACTTTTTATTAAATATATTTGAGGTTAAGAAAATTTCACTTTTTTTTTTATTTTTCTTTCAATTGTTAAAATTAATTTTGTGAAAATCTATTTTTAGCCTTTAAAAATTATTTTAAGCTTCAAAATTCAATATCTTCACTTAGAAAACTAAGAAAAATATTTCAATTATTCCTAAGTGCTTTGGAAACAATTTATAACA
The DNA here is from genome assembly GCA_002079205.1 of Phalaenopsis hybrid cultivar. Classification (NCBI taxonomy): domain Eukaryota; kingdom Viridiplantae; phylum Streptophyta; class Magnoliopsida; order Asparagales; family Orchidaceae; genus Phalaenopsis; species Phalaenopsis hybrid cultivar. The sequence goes on along the minus strand of JXCR01131302.1, from coordinate 7,183 downwards.
TTTTCACGAATTTTATTTTTTTGTGATTTTTATTATTTTTTAATTATTTAAATATGGAAAATGGCTTAAAAATGGAATTTTTATTTTAATTTCAAATTTATTTTTAAAAAATTCATTTGATCACAGAGAACTCCAAAAACTAATTTTTATAATTTTTTTTATTTATATTTTATTTTTTAAAAATCATTTTAGTATTAATAATGTCATTTAACTTGAAAAATCAATTGGAGTTATTAAATGAGCTCCAAATATTTTTAACTTTTTATGGGAAGTTCTCTGAACTTTAAATCACAGTGGGGATTAAAAATTAAGTCATTTAGATGTTTGTGTATCTCAAAATTAATTTTCTTTGTGCTTTAGGGTTGGTAGAAAGTAAGTGCATTCTTAATGACTTAACCCATGGAATATTTTCCAAAGGGTTCTCTGGTCATAGCAAACCTTCCAAAATTTTCTTGGATTTTTCAAAGCATCATGCTAATTATTATGATTATTTTATGCTAATAATAGACAAAAACTTGAGAAATATGGATCTCCGTCTAAAGGTCTTCTCCGACCTTGGAAAAATCAAGGAATGTTCACCATGATAGAGGCTACAACATGCCAAAATTTCAAGCCATCGTAAAATGTCTACATGCATGAAGAATTAAAATACTCAAAATCATATTTAATTAAATAAAAATAAAATATGCATCAAACAAACTTCAAATTACATTGTTCTCCTTTGTTCACTGAGCAAGAGGGTATTTTTATTTTATTCTTGTGATTTTTCTACACCAATATATGGATTTTTTAGGTTAAGGCTATTTATTTAAAAAAAATACCCTATTTATCTATTTAAACGTACGGCACTGACTAGATCCTAGGCGGCTCTGAAGCTCCACGTGGTGTCCTCTGGTTCGGTGCTGTCATCCACCTCAGCGCTGACTCGGCCCATGTTTAAATACCTTTGATCTGAGAAGGGAAGCTTTAATCAGAGGTGCTTGGCACAGTCGTGGAGGGCCAAGGAGGCTAGGGATTGAAACTCTTCTTGTGGTGAGGGGTCTAGGTATGAATTCAACCAAGCTCGATTTCAGGTGTTGGTGTAGAGCTATGTTAAGGGCTCTGTATGAGAGGGATTTGATGAGGCTTCCTCTTCTTTCACTGTGGAGATGGTGTGGGTGAGTTTAATTTGATTTTGGTGGAGTGTATATGTGTGGAGAGCTCTGTCCTGTCTCTGACAAGGGCATTTAGGCCAATGTGGTGGTTAGGTTGCGGTGTGGAGGTCTCAAGGAAGCTCGGGGAGTAATTTCAAAGGGTATCCTTAAAAAAATTTTAGCACCCGTCCCATTGACCATGGAGGTGAGCTTTTATAAAAGTGGCCAATGGTGGCTTTGTGGTTGAAGGGTGCAAAGTGTTGCCTATGTGGAAGGCAGAGAGGCTCTAATCTAAAAATTGGATGCGGTGGCCTCATGGTTTGAATTGGGTTTTGATTTTTGGGGGTGGCTCACGATTTTGGTGTTCTCCGGTTACTAGGTCAGCCAGTCAGGCTAGGGGAGGTGTCTTGGAGGTCAGGTGAGCAAGAGGAATTTGTCACAGCAATTAAATGGGTTAGTGTTTAGTTTTGGCAAAAGAAATCCTTGGCTTAAGCAAATTTGGAATCAAATCCATTGATTTGGGGATCCCTTAGTGCATGGATCATTTTGGTTGTTCCATGGGGTTTATTCTGGTCAATAAGGTTTAAATTATGGTATTGGTAGACTTTGGTTGGTAAATTTGGCTTGATTGGGTCAATTTTTGCTAAAGCGGTCCATGTAGGTCAATTTGGCCTAAAGTGGGTTTGGGTTAGGCTAGCCATGACCTTGAGCCCAATTGATCAACATGGTGTAGATGATTGTAATGAACATTTTTAGTGAAGGATTGAAGTGATTTTAAGTTCAATTGGGGGTCCAATTTGGGGGATTTTGGAATTTTGATCAATTTAGGCATGTTGGGCTAGACTTGGGTCTAGATTGGGCTGGGTTTGGGCTCAGTCCAAATTAACTGTTGAGAATGGTCAATAGGAATGTCATGAAGAGTTTTCAACATGAATTGGGTGCCAATTTTGGTGCTTAGGCATTCAATTTGGTCGAATTTGGATGCATAGCAAATTTGGGGAAATTTTGGGGATTTTTGGATTTAAGTTAAAATTAAATGAAATTGAGGCCTCACCAAGGCCAATTGAAAGTCAAGTTTGAGGTGTATGAGTGTTATGAAAAGTTTTAAACATAAATTGTGGCAAATTGAGTAGGCTATAGGTTCAGTTTGACAAGATTGGGAGATGTGGCCAAAATTGGGGTTGGCCTTATATCAAAATTGGGCTCAAAGAATGGGTTAATTAAGCTTGGATTTGATTTGGATTGCTCATATGAATGATAAATTTGGGTTTCGAATTGAAATTGGGGGAAAATGGGACCAACTTAATGGACGCTTGAGGAAAGTTTGGGGAAATTGGGCCTTTAAAGGCAATTTGGGGGTTTTGCTTAAAATGGTTAAATTGGGTCATGTGGTAGTTAAGAAAAATGAAATTGGGAACATTTGAAAGGTTTTGGGAATTTTTGGGATTTTTTTGGAATTTTTGAAATTTCGGGCTAAGAATGGGCATTTTGGTAATTTGGCAATTTTTTGTGATTTTGGATAATTTGGTTTTTTTTAAAAGGTTTGAAATGTTTTTTGAACAAACTTGGGTATGTTGGATAAATTTAGGAATTTTGTCCAAATTTAGGGTTTCAAGGGTACTTAGGTAATTTGGGGGAGTTTAGGGGCAAGAAGGCCAAGTTGGGTATTTTTTATAGAATTGGGGTGCCAAACACCATAAATGAGCTATGGAGCATTGTAAACCCCATTTGGGTCCTCTATGTACTAATCTTAGCTAAACCCTAGCCTAGGGCTAGAGGATTTAGGGGACCATCTACATGAGTCTCCCAGAGGATTAAGGGATCATAGTTGAGAAACTTTGGTTTTGTATTTGTGAGTGATTGTGAGTGAGGTGAGTATAGTGAGTGCCTTAGCTTTAGAGCAACACCTAGAATCAACCCTAAGGGCAAGCAGTTTTATGGGAATTCACCTTGAGCTCCCCCATAATGACCCCACCTATTAAGTATTAAAGGTTAGGACCACTATGTGGAACTTCAAGTTGAGTCAAGTGGAGTTTGAAATTTCTCAAGGTTAGGGTTGCTTTTCTAGTTTTATAGGAATAGTCAATAGGAAAGTCCTATGGCTATACCCTAGTCTAGTAAAGAGGAAGAACTGGACCTCAACCAAAAGTGAGGTCAATAGGATGTTATAAGATACTTAAGTGAATGTCATTTCAAAGAAATAATTGAAGAAAAATTTGAATTGAAAGTGTTGGAACATGAACAAGAAGAGAAATTAGATCAATTTGAAAATTTATATATGGAAGATTCAAATTATGTTCAAGAAAGTTTTGAAGTTTTGCACACGACAGAAAAAGATACATCTTTTTTTCCATCAATTGAAAAACCTCTTGAGCTTGAGTTAAAGTTACTTCCTGAACATTTGAAGTATGCCTTTTTAGGTGATTCCTCAATATTACCTATCATAATTTCTTCAAAATTAATTATAGAAGAAGAAGAGAGTTTGATGAAAACTTTAAAAAGTTATAAGAAAGCTTTGGGATGGACAATTGTTAATATAAAAGGAATCAGTCCTTTAATTTGTATGCATAGAATTCATATGGAGGAGAATTGCAAACCGACGGCTAATCCTCAATGGAGATTAAAACCTATTATGAAAGAAGTTGTTAAGAAAAAAATTCTAAAGTGATTAGATGTTGGAATTATCTACCCTATTTCAGATAGTACATAAGTTAGTCCAATTTACTGTGTTCTTAAGAAAGGAGGAGTAACTGTGACTTTAAATGAACATAATGAGTTAATACCAAGAAGACATGTCACAAGATGGCGAATATGCATTGTTTATAAAAAATTAAATTTCACAACTAGGAAAGATCATTTTCCACTACCCTTTCTAGATCAAATGTTGGATAGACTAGCTGAGCATAAATACTTTTATTTTCTAGATGAATATACTGGTTATTGATGTGCCCCCTAGTGTGTGCTATTTTTCTGCATGTTTTATGTCAATTTAAACTCCCAGTATAGTGCCAAAAACTTGACCTATCCCAATTTTACGCAGTATTTTAACTTGAAAAAATATGGTCAAAATGTGACCCAATTTATATTAAGTATGTAATGTGTAAAATTGAAATCTTATTTAAAATATATAAAATAGTCACACTAGTGGTTCTACGTAAGTGCACGTATCGCTTCAAGTAATATAGGGCTTTCTTTAAAAATCCCTAGTATTNAGGTCTAGGACATCCTGGACTTATTTATACAATTTGCAAACTTTCTAGAGTAGAATTTGGAGATGAAGAATGAATTTATCCTATGAAACCCATTAGTAAAGCTAATTTGAAGACTTATGAATCCCATGAGAAATGGAGAACTGGAAGTAGGAGTCAAGAACCTTCTACTAGTAGAGATGTCCCCTCTACAAGTTATGAACTTCCACCTTCTAGTTCCCCTACTCTGATTGATTTGATGAATGCATTAACCTTGCAGCGGAAAAGCATAGACTTGATAAGTGAAAGGTTTGGAGGTTTAGAACGTCGACACGATTATGATATTGAGTACCTTTAGAAGCATTCAAATTTTGAGGTAGCTTATTATGAAGCTCAGGCCCGACACTACTGAGGTGAGCCTGATGTTACTTTTCCTAAGTGCGCATAATATACTCAGTATCAACCCGATCCACCTGCTGATCAAGGCGATGAAGATGCAGCTTGGGATTTTGATATTGAATGAAATTGATGTACTTATATTTGTACTTTTTTTTCGGTGATTTTGTTTGTAATAGAAATGGATTTTGGTGTATTTAGACTTTCATTTTTATTATTTCGTTGTACTTGGATGATTTTTAATTGTTGTTATAAAGTAGTGTTATAGTTAATTGTGCATGTGTAGTTTAACAGATGTTGAGTAGTATTTTGTGGATTGTAATGTAATGTGATTTTTATTTTCACGTTTTAATTGTACTTATTTTGTTTAGTATTGTGGTTGTGTTAGGAAATATTGTGCTTGTTTAATATTTTAGATTTATATACTTATTTCAAAATTTCATTACCCAGAAATTCCTCTAATGATTTATATGTGTAGAAAGCTCCTAATATTATAGACCAGGTGAAGTAATTTATATTTATAGTTTTTCTTTCCACCTGTATTATTTCATATTCCAATACTGAGGTATGATTTATATTTATAGTTTTTCTTTCCACCTAAATTATTTCATTTTTAAGATTTGATAGGATGTTGCAGTAGCTAGTAGATTCAATTACTTTTTCTTCCTGCTACATTTTATGGAATTAATTGTAAAATATTTAAAAATGCAAATACTGAGGTATGATTTATATTCATAGTATTTTCTTTCCACCTTTATTTCATATTTAAAAATTTATTTGGGGGAGGGAAGAAAAAGATTAACTATTAGATGTCCTCTATTTCAATATTTTCAAAAATTATTTATATTTATAGTTTTTCTTTCCACCTAAATTATTTCATATTTAAAAATTTAAGTTTGGGGATTTATATTTAGATTTTTTCTTTCCACCTGTATCATTCCATATTGAAAAATTTAAGTTTGGGGGAGGAAGAAAAAGATTAACTATTAGATGTCCTCTATTTCAATATTTTCAAAAATTATTTATATGATTTCAAGTAGTGAATTTAATTCTGGTAACTATATTTTTGTAACTACTTAAATATTATGGTAGATTTAAAGAAATATTTTTGTAATGAAAATTAATTTTGTAACTTAAGATATTTAGTATAAGAGAATAAGATTATAGTTAACTATTTAAAGTAAAGGAAACAATATTTTGAAGTATTAAGAATCTGGAAATTCATTTTGAGAAGAAAAGATTGGGGCTCGATGATGTAAAATTTATGAAATATTTATAAGGTAAAGGAATGCTTTGAGTTTCAAATTTAACTCAATGATGTAAAAACTATGAATATTTATAAGGTAAAGGAATGCTTTGAGTTTCAAATTTAGTTCATTTGAGAAGAAAAGATTGAGGCTCAATGATGTAAAAGCTATGAAATATTTATAAGATAATGAAATGTTTTGAGTTTCAAATTTAGGAAAAGAAAAGTGAAGTTCAAAATCATTAAAGGCTATCCAGATATAGTAATCCTCACTTGAAAATAGTGAAGTTCAAAATCATTAAAGGCTATCCAAATATAGTAATCCTCACTTGAAAAAGGAAAAGAAAAGGATTGAAATAAATCCCTGAAAAGCAAAGAAAAATATATAGGATTGAAAGCAATCCAATTGAAAAAGATAAAATAAAGAAAAAAATTATGAAGTGAGGAGAAGCTTGAGAATATGCCTAATCAAAAATTGATTTCACTGAACCTACCTAAAGGAAAAACCTAATACATTCTTGAACTTATATTTATGGATTAAATTTTTTACTAGTAGTGTTCCCATGAAGTTCCTATCATTTGAATATTTTAAGTGACTTAATATTGCAACATATAATCATTCTTGAAATAAATAGAAAACTAGAACTCTTAAACTTGATGACTAAATAATCTTGTGGCTACAGAGTTAATTCAATTATTTGAATTCTTTCTGAAAATCTCACTATGATATTTATTTAAGTCAAACTTATTGTATTTCTGAATTAACACTTTACTGTAGTAGATCATAACTTTTTTATAGTATTAAAATTACTTGAGGACAAGTAATAGTTAAGTTTGGGGGATTTTGACCAAGAGAAAATATGTTGAGATTTTCATACTTATTTTATACTATTTTTAATGATATTGCACTTTAAAGAAATGTATTTTTGATATTTTTTTGCACGAATGATGAATTAGGGTCATTGGAGCAAAAAGAGGCAAAAATGAGCGAATTTGGAACGAACATGACCAAAATGTGGAGATTTGAACTAGGTCGCCGACTGCGTCCTCGACCCCACCGACGGTGACTTTTTTCCGAGGCTACATGACAAAATTCTTCAGAAGTCCTTCGACGGTGCCGTTGAGGCCGCCGACGGCGAGCTCGGCAGTTATGCCTATTCAAGCTTTAGATAAGGCCAAATTTTGAAGGGATGCTTAGGAAACTCTTGGGAAAGCTCATC
>JXCR01131297.1:14264-56242 GCA_002079205.1 Phalaenopsis hybrid cultivar | reverse complement strand
ATTTTAGGCTTCATAAACTAATATGAAAATTTTTAACCATTAATTAAGAATCGATTACAATTTGAACGGACTGGCTCTACGTAACTAGGTTCAATGGGTTGACCGATCACTTACATCAAGTTTTACCCATTCGAACCGACAACATTTCATCATGCAACCCGAGCCGGTAGCATGCTTGCTTTCTGTTTGAACGGCCGGTCCTGTATAGTTCTTAAAACTATCTTAAAAATATTCGTATTCTAATTCAAGAATTTAAGCACCAATAAAGTCATTCTGAAACTAGGGGTGTAAAAGAGCCGAATCGATTATATTTCGAGCACAAAAAGGTGTTCGTGTTGGGCTCGTTTGCTTAACGAGCCGAACACGAGCTGTTCACGAACGAAGAGTGGTTTTGACAACCCTAATCACGTAGCCATAAGACGTTAATGGTTTGAGCAAGATTTAAAAATTATTATTTATATTAAAACGCCATTTGAATCTAATTTAATAAATTTTATTCTATTTTCTTAATTAATATTTTAATTGATTATAAATCTTTGTAGCCTTGTAGTCAATTAGATTTTTTTTAAAATACTACACACACACACACACACTTGATGAGTAGTATTTCGAGCCTAAACAAGCCTAACACGAACAAACACATGCTGGTTCGTGTTCGACTCGTTAACCTATCGAACGAACTTAACGAGCCGAACACGAGCTTCTTAACGAGCCGAACATATGGTGTTCGCGAACAACGAGTTTTTTTAACAACCCTAACAGGAACATTATTTATCAAAAGGGTAGATCGAACATGCCAAAATCGATTAATCTGTTGTCCTATTCAATTTAATCATGTAAATGAGGCTTCAATTTTTTGTTAATCACTTCCAGATTTATATATCCTATGAAAATTGATCACACCAAAAAAAACAAGCCAATTTAAACAACAACTAATTACTCCATTTTCACTCACATTTAACATAATCACCACTTAATTCCACCACATGACTTTACGTACGAAATCTGAGACTGAAACTAAACAATCCCCTCACACGAAGCTCCAAACAAAAACNCTAATTACTCCATTTTCACTCACATTTAACATAATCACCACTTAATTCCACCACATGACTTTACGTACGAAAACTCTCAGACTGAAACTAAACAATCCCCTCACACGAAGCTCCAAACCAAAACACACGCAAACCTAAAAACCACAACGGACAGAAAAAAACTCAGCAAAGAAAAAGAACAACAACATTGACTACATCAACTAATTAACTTTTGTATAGGCCCTCATTGGCTGACTTAAACACGGCGGCCTGAGCAGCAGCAGCACCCTCGTTGCCAAGTGCTCCTAAGAAACAACTCTTCACCTGTTGTTGTTTTAAGGGGAAGGTCTTGCAAGCAATGGAGTTGAGAAGAGCTGCTGTTGCTTCTCTTAAGAGCGAACTGTAGCCGTCAGTATTCGTGTTGGCGACGGCGTCATGGAGGGTGGGATTCTTGCCACCGTATGCAAAGATGCAGCCAGCGCCGAAGAAATCTGCTATAGTGCCGAAGTACCCAATCACGGCTTTTATTTTGTCTGGGTGGGTGCTCCAATAGCTACAAGGATTAATCATGATAAAGCCAATGCAGTGTTATTTTGTAGGAAATGAAACAGATGGAGCTGAATATGCTTAGGGTAGTTAAAATATTGAGCAGGGTGNGCTGGCGCAGTGTAGGGAGGGGAGCCACCGCCGGTGTTGCTTGGAGGGGTATTGTGATATACTGGTCCGCTACCGTGGGATGGTGTTGTTGGCGTGCTGTGGCCGCTGCCACCGCTATGGCCGCTGCTGTGGCCGCCGCCGTGGCCGCTGCCGCCGCTGGGGGTAGTGCAGGAAGGAGGCTCCGAAGATGAATCTACAAACAAGACAAAGCGAATTTAATTATTTTTAAATAATAATTAATTATATAAAATTTTAAATCATGATTGAATTTCTTAAAACATATTTTGAGATTCATAACTAAACATTTATAACAAAGAATTTAATAACATGAACATTGGGCGAACCGGACTTGAGCCCGATTCCTATTTAAAACTCATAGTTTGGCTCGCCCATGCTAAAGGATGATCTGTCACTGCTGTCCGGCATCGTGACTGCGGTCGTTCTAGTCTTCGAGAGGAATAGGGAAGATAGCAAAGAGGCTAGGGCTTGGGTCTTCCACTCTTCACCTCTAATTTTAAAGTCTAATACGTGATTTGTGAATAAATGTTGAGAAGGGCAAGCTAAAAAGAGCATATTCCTATTTCCTAATAATTTTTAAATTCAGAACGGTTTAGATGGCAGGGCCAGCTTTAGGCTATGACCAAGTCAAATCACGCACCCAACCAAACCCGCCCATTTTGAGCGGGATTATGGTGAGCCCGTCAGGCAACCCACCCAACAGTTAGATCTAATCAAAATCTCCAAATCTAATATTTACTTTATATGTATACTAATATATGAAAAAACATATTTTATTTATCATAATATACTACATGATTTCAATAATATTTTTGCTAAGAAAATTTATTTTATTGACGGAGCACACATTATATGCTAAAAAAAAAAATCAAATAACAGTGATATATTAATATTAGGCTTTTATTTATAAAAAATACGCAAACTTTAATAGGGGGCATGTGCCCCCACATGCCCTTCCTTCAATTTGCTCTTAGTCTANTATATATATATGATATTAAATTGGGTCGGATTTATCATAAACTCCAACAATTGTTATTATTGATTACTCTATTTCAATTTACAAGTAGGCAGAAATAATTCCTAGTGTTTTGAACTTTCCAATATATAATTTAACACGGTTAAGAAATAATTTTTTTAGACAATTTAAAGTCAATATAATGATTAAAAATAGAATATTAATCATATAAATTTGTTTGTTATTAAATTAAAATAAATTTAGTTTTTACATTTCGAATTTAGATTTGAATGTGTTGATCGAACGACGCTTAGGATATATCAATATCATTTTTTTTATTAGTGCATATATGAGAAATTAGATATAAATTACATTCTTCTCTTCTCAAAATAAATCGTAAAGTCTCAAGATATATAACAAAAAGTTTCTTTAAAGTATTTTTAAGCTAAAATTTACTTACTTTTTTTAATATTATGTAGTCCATAACAATATCATTTCAATTATGCCAAGATATATATGTTTGTTGGGGCAGCTTATTTGGTGCGGTGACGTTTTGAAAAAACACATCACATATTTAGGTAAACTGCGTTTTGACAAATTATGCATTTTCAAAATGCTGAAAACAACGTTTTTACACTGCACCTATATAAGTGCGATGACAACTTTCTAGCAACGGTTTGGTTTTTTCAAAAAAATAAAATTTGTAATAGCAACCGCACATAACTTATAAACAGATTATTCAATAAATTGAAGCTGCCCCAAATAGACCCTAAACGATACGTAAATCCACTGTTTTATATAACTGGTAATTAGCATCTAGCACATTACTTTAAAATTGTATAGAAGTGTAACTAAAAAAAATTGTCTGCATTGTGTTTAATGAAACCTTTTATATATTTATTCAAGCCAATATGTCTGAAATACTATTATATTAAGTCCTGCATTATTAAAGTGCGATAGCTAGTCGGTTAGAACACCTTACTGCATGCGAGAAACATTGCTGTTGGTGCAAACCGACTTTCATAAAACAGCTAGCAAAAAAAGAATAAATAATAATGAACACTTGCATATTAATTAAAAATGTGTTTTTCTAACTAATAGTTAATGTCTCTAAAGAACTTATACTATTTTCCACATATAGAAATGGGAAATGATCAAGCCCCACACACACCAAAAATATATTATATCAGGACTCCTCATGCATAACTGCATCAGGACTCAAATAATAGTGCACCACTTGTCTGGAGGAGACATACCATACAATAAAGTAAATTTTTTTATTTAGTGAGTCCGTGCCCGTGACAGACTTTTTTTGGACTCCTCATGCAGTTATNTGCCGAAGTACCCAATCACGGCTTTTATTTTGTCTGGGTGGGTGCTCCAATAGCTACAAGGATTAATCATGAGAAAGCCAATGTAGTGTTATTTTGCAGGAAATGAAACAGATGGAGTTGAATATGCGTAGTTAAAATATTGAGCAAGATGATAAAAGTAAAAATGGCTTGCCTGCAAGTGCCAGGATGGAAAGGTGGGACAGNAGAGAGAGATATATATATATATATATATATATATATATATATATATATATATATATATATATTTTGAGCCTTTCGTACAGTTATTTATAATTAGCATGCAAACTAATCATAAAATCCGTTAATAACTACTATAATTATGAGCAAGCGAAATTTTGTCCTTTTTAATGCTTCATGTTAGAATATATGAATTTTAAAAGTAATTAGACTGAGAAAATAATATTTGGCATAATTTGTCATAAAAATGACTAAAATTACTGGTTACGTTCATTCTACAGGAAAAAAAAAAGCAAAAATATGAAGACTTAACAATATATATTTACGTTAAGGATCCAGTGAACCGGCTTACGTTTGGGAGGGCTGCCACCATATGGAGTGCTAGGACCAAAATAGTGCTTCTCCTCAGCGAATCCTTCCTGAATTCTCCGGCTACAATAAGCTGGAGTTGACAAGCTCTGAAGAGTTAACACTGAAACCACGAAAAAAACTATGGAAGCATTCGCCCTCTTACCCCTCCCCATTTCCACCAAATACACTAGATGGCTAGAACACACAACACAATATACAGAAAAGAAAACCACAGCTATTATAAGGGAGATCTGACTGTCCAACTAAATGAGAGAACGTGGATAGGATATATATACATTGAAATGGAGGTACCCAAGCATTCATGATAACGAGTATTAATACTGGTAGTGGAGGACAGTCTGTTGTTAGTTGATACACCATGACAATTTAATGTGGTTCGGCTTCTGTTTCTTAGGTAGAAACAGGTAATAGTAAGAAGAGGAAGTTAAAATTCTGGTTAGGCCTTATTCTTTAATTTTGTTGCTAACCTTAGAAAATGACCTACATAAAATTTTAATTTAAAACAAATCATTGCTAAAGAAAATTACATTAAAATATTATATAATAAAATTGACAAACTCCAATTTTCTGTATTTCAAAAAACAGAAAATATTAGTTACAAGGAATTGAAGGGAAAAACATGAAGAAAGCAATACATCTCAAATGAAAAAAGAGTATTGTAATGAGAAATTAATACAATCAATCTCATTTTAAAGGTCTGACACTTCTCAAGAGGGAAGAGACATTAGCACAATATAATTTTTCTTACTTATCATTTCATTTTTCCTCTTCACTTAGTTTAGATGTTACTTACATGAACTAAACTAAAAGTTTTTTTAGTGAGAGCATCATTAGTCATAAATAAAATAAATATGAACTTAGCATGTAGATCCACAACAGATTAAAGTGCCTAAGAAAATTAAATGCCTTTAATTGTAATTGCTTATAATAAGGGTTTATAGTCATGTCTATGCATGGTGTCATACGTTACATTATATAATAGAAGGTGTAGGACATATTTTGTTTTAGATAGAAATATTTAAGAGAAGATTGATAAGTCTAGAATTATCATATGAATTACTGAAAAAAAAGATCAAATTAATCTAAGGTGGATTATAGGAAAAATCAAATAGATGGATGAAGCATTATAATTTCAAGAATTGGGCAGCTATATTTCATGTGTATGACTTTGTATTCTTAAAAATTAGCTCCATTAATGGTGTGGGTAGATTTGGTAAAGAAGACATTCCTTTATTTATAGGGCTTTTCCAGAAAATTAGTTGAGTTTAAAATTTTGAATATAAGTTATTGCTATCCAATAATAAATATTATAAGCAGTATATGTTTTATATTTCGATGCTAGGGAAGTGGGTATATTGAGCAAAGAGATTTTAAGGATGGGATTAAGACATGACCTACATTTTCTTATAGATAGAACATAAGCATATTTTTATCATATGATGTAAGATAGTTGAGGAGTAAGTAAATCCCAATAGTTAAAATTCTGTAGAAGCATATATCTGAAAAGAAGCCATGAAAACACTACAAGAAATTTGTTAAATTGCATCAGATTTAGCATTAATTTTTTTTTTTTTTGCAAAATATATCGTTGGATTTGTGTCGGCCTTATAGTAAAAATTACTTGATGATGCTTGTGAGGAAGTTTGCATCGAACACTATCGATGTTAAATGTTTGTATTGAATTTGTGTCGACAGAATGTTGATGCAATTTATCTGCATCGCACTTTGTATCAACATTTTGGCAACGCACCATACTCACTAAATATAATCAAACATAATGATGCTAATGGATTTACCTTGGGATTGATTTGATGAAAATCCTACGCTTGTAATCTAAAATTCTAATCTCGCCCTGCAGAGCCACATTCTCGGCTCTCTCACTCTCTCTCATTGTTTAATTTTGTCTCTCCCTGACACTCTTGTTTTTCCCTGCCCCTCTCTCTATCTCATCCAAAATGATCACCTTCGTGACCAAACCCTCTCGATACAATAGCCATTGGAGCTAGCTGGGAACACAACCACAGGATCACGACATACAGAGACCAGAAACTCCCATTTTTCTTCTTCTTTTGCCGCTCTCCTGCCCAAAACCATTAAGGTAACTTCACATCTTCTTTTTGTGTACAAGAAACAACTATGCTTGATTTATTAAATCCACCGATGGATTTAGTAAATACTAGATTTATGGCCGAAATCCATGAAATCCAAATTTATTACGTATGAGGCTTTATTTTGTTTGAAATGACTATCTAGCAGACCTTAGGTGAAATCCAACTTAAATCATGCTCTAAATCTATTATCATATAGTCCCATAAGTATTGTGTGGTTACTCTCTAGAACTTGAAATTTATGGTGTTTGATGTGTAATACGTAAGAATAGTATGGTTTTGATATGGAAATTGAAGTTTATGTATTATATATGTAATGCATAAGAAATGTGTGTATGTAAATATTAAAGTTCAGGGTTAGATATGTAATACATAAGAACTGTGTGGATTGTATGTAGAAATTAAATTTAACTTTTAGGTATGTAGCACATAGGAATTGTGTGGTGTGTATATATGCAAAAATTGAAGTTTAGATATAAGATATATAATGCATAAAAATTATGCGATTTTTATATAAAGGTTGAAGTTTATATGTTTGATATGTGATAAATAAAAATTATTAGGTTTGTACGTGCAAATTTAAGTTTATGATTTAGATATCTAATGCAAAAGAATTTTGGAGTTTATTTGTAACTATTAAAGTTTAGTGGTACATATGTAATTCATAAGAATTGTGTAATTTAATTTGAATGTAGAAAGTGAAGTTCAAGTTTTATTTATGTAATACATAAGAATTGTGTAGGTTGTATGTAGAAAAGGAAATTTAGATGTATGATATGTAATGCATAAGAATTGTATGGTTTGTGTGAAAAAATTAAAGTTTAGGGTTAGATATATAATAAATAAGAATTGTGTGATTTGCATGTATAATAGAAATTGAAGTTTAGGCATAAGATATGTAATGGATAAGAATTGTGTGATTTGTATGTAGAATTTGTAGTTTAGTATTGCTTAAGAATTTCAGAGTTTCTATGTCTGTATTATAGAGGAGTTGTGTGGTTTGTATGTAAAAATTGGCATGTAGGTGCTAAATGTGTAATAAATAAGAATTTTGTGATTTGTTTATTTTAAAATTGAAATTTAGGTATTAAATATGTAATACATAAGAAATTTGTGTAGTTTGTACATATGTAAACATTGAAGTTTTGGTATTAGATTTCTAATACAAGCAAAATGTATGTACGATTGATATCAAATTTTGCTAATCCATCAATTTATATAGATAGTATAGATGGATATTTTACAATTGAGATCATGAATGTATAACAAATTGTATAAAAAAAAATGACTCACTGATAAGTTCTTGAATAATACTGAGAAATTTGTGCAAGTAACATCACAACTATCCATTTACCTTTCAAAAGATAAATTTTGAGGTCCCTATATGAAGAATTAAAATCAATCACACCTAACACCTAAATAAGTCTAGTTGGATCCGTTATATCAAAGGATTTCAACATTAGTATTCATAATAGATGGATGTATTAGATAATTTATTTGTCCTTATGACTATTGTAATATTTCTAGACAAATGTATTTGTTACTTTTTTATATTCTTAAGATGATACCTACACTGTTATTTAAACTTTCTTCAGCTCAATTTTCATTCTAGCATTTATACTTTAGATTTACTTTCTACTATTTACTGTTCCGTCTTGATGAATACTTACAAAAGTTTTTGATAGACATATGAGATAGATTGTATTTCTGAGCTGTGATTTTTCTTTCTGCTTATATTTTCTATACTGAATGTTATATATGCTAAAAATCAAGTTTGGCGAGAGAAATCTTTAAAAAAACTAAACTTTATTTATCCTCAGTAGCTTACATAAAAAAATTATATCACTTCAAAATTGGCTTGTGGTTTGTGGTGTTTCCTTTAGGATACTATAATTTTAATTTTAGGGATGTTATAGAAGACTTAGTTGAAAATTTTGGTGAAAAGGATTGTGCTAGAGTTAAGGTATTTAGTATGAAAAAATAGAAATATGATTTTACCAATTATAATGGGAATGAATTGTACATTTGAAAAACTAAGATTCTTAGATTTACAGTTTAAAAGAATTTAGACCCTATAAAAACTTATTTTTAAACTAATACTTACAACATTCAAGTAGAGGAAAGTGATGAGTTCTTAACTTTAGGAGAATGATACTGAAAATCAAAACTATTTAAGGCCTATCCATGTATTGTAAACCTCACATAAAAGTGTTAAGAATTAAAAAAATCCTGAAAGAAAAAGAAAAAGAAAAAGAAGAAAGAAAGAAAAATATATAATAAGGAGAAGCATGAGGAGAAGCCTAATAAAAAAATTGGTTTCAGTTGAATTTTCTTAAAGAAAAGACAGATATAATCCTAAAACTTTTATATTCCAAAAAAAAATTTCAAATTTTTTGTTGATAAATTGCTTAAATTTTGATTATAAACTTTCAGGAATCCCAAGTTTGGTAATGAGATACATTTTTGAAGTAGAAAGAAAATCATGATTCTTATATTAAATACTAAATATGCTTATACCCTTGTTCTAGCTCGATACAATAGAATTTCTCCTAGATTGCACTATGAAATTCCTGAGGAAAAATTGTAGGAAATCTTCAAGAAGCCTACTACCTCAAATCAACAAATTTAGTTTTTAATGTTGTCGTGTTACTTGAGGATAAGTAACGTTTAAGTTTGGCAGATTTTGATATGTCATTCAATATACTTAATTTCTTTTATATTTAGCACTTTTTTTGAATGAAATTACACTGTGAAGAAAGATATTTTCATGTTTATTTTGTAGGTATAATAGGCAGGACTTTCAGAATGAATTTTAACTGAAATGGGGGCAAATGAAGCAAAAAGGCGCTGTCAGCAAACTCACGCCTAGGCGTCACCATTTGGGTGCCAAGACACTGCTCCATAGTGCCTTGGTACCTGGTTATTGTAACTAAGGTGCTAGCAATCTCCCAACAAATTGAGAAAGTGGAATGTAGGCACCACAGATTGGGCTCCAAAGTCCTTCCAACTGTCAGAGCAATTTTAGCATGACTTTAGGAGTTATTTCATGCATGACAATGGTTGGTAATTGGCATTTCCAAATCCTGGAATTCTTCAGGAATGCCAAGAGGTAGTATATAGGAGTAGGGAATGTATATGTTTACCTTTTTTAAGAGATTGGTGAGGTGTTTGATACTCCTAAAACATATAGTGTTTTTTTACACTTTTTTATACCTATTTTTGAAATATTGCGCTTTAATGAAAGGTATTTGTGTGTTTTTCTTTCAGGTATAATCAAATGGATGAAAAAATGCTAAAAGAAGTGAAAAATGATCAAATTTGGAGCAAAAATAATGAAGGTGCAAAAATGAACTGGGGCGCCTAAGCGCCAGATACCCTTCGCTTAATTGCCAGAAGTAGTTATTTGATGATTTATTGAATTTGAACAAATTTTTGAAGAGGTGTTTGAAGCAACCCTTGGTAAAAATGCGGAAATTAGACCATGGACACGAAAATTCATTCAATTGGCTTTTGAAAGGAGGCAACTTCTAGAAGATTCATTGAATGGAGAAAAATTTTGAAGAGACACCAAGACACCTTTTGGATTTTTATTAAAGAAGACTTGGATCATCAAAGCCAACCATCGAGGGGACCAACCATTAGACATTTACAACCATCATTCATCCTAGTAACCGCCACTGACGTTGGCCACTTTCTTTTAATTTTGTGTGTTAGTTTGTATTTTGAGTGAAGAAGAAGAATTCAAAGGAACTTCAAGATATTTGGTGGAGATGATTTGAGATAAGTGTTTATCTTTGTGAGTACATTTGATTTTAATTTAGATTTCTTGTTTGTGTGCATTATTTCTACTTTTAAACTCATGTGTGGTTGTATTCTCTTCATTGATTATGAGTAGTTTTCTTTTTCTTTTTTCTTTAAAATGATAAGTGATTAAGTATTTGAAAGAAGTTGTGTGAAGTATTAGACTTCAATGTTGGAAGAAGCTATGATGTTTGAAACCTTGTACTTCATTTATTTCTTGATTTGGCCAATAAAGATGTTAATACTTATTATGAGAACATATAAGGTCCGAGATGGTATTATCTCAGCCAACAAATGGTAAGAATAATATTAGATTTCATGGATGAGAATGTAGTTCATGAGGTTGAGTGCAAATATATAGGGAAATAAACTTTTCTAAGGGTGTAGAATTAGAGGACTTTAGAGTGATAAGCTAAAGCCCACAATTTAATTTATTGTTTTAGGTTTTAATACGAGGTGTTAGCCCCCAAATGGAGGGAGAAGAGGGAACTTTAGAGTGAGAGCTAATATCTTCCCTACCTAACAGGTCTTTAAGCCTATTTAAACTGTATATTAGCCAATGTTCTTTATAGCATCTCTAGTAAGGGTAAGGAATATTATTTCTCTTATTTGACACAACACATTTAGCATACTTCCACAACAGAATTTCTATACTTATTACTGATTCATGATAATGAAAAATATATTTTGCTTATATTACCTTCATTTTGTAAATATTTAGTTAAGTTAATTAGTTGCTTATTTATTTTCATAAATCAAAAATTACAAAAGGAATCAAATTTTCATTCCTATTATAACATCTTAAGTTTAAGTAAGAATATTTTGCTAAGTAGGATTTTTGTTATCTAAATTTTCTAGTTTTCTAAAGTGAATATTGCCAACTTTCCCTATGTATTTGACGCTTAATAAAAAATCTTATATTAGTTGATAACAATACGTATACTTGCGTAGTATCCCATATTTAAATATTATAAATATATTCTTATTTGGTTCATAGTGAAAAATTTACCTAGCTTTTGCTTGGGATCAAGTTTTTGGCTTTGTTGTAAAGTAAGAATCACTATTAAGAAAATTAAGCTTATAATCATATACATCACATTTTACATCTATCCAGAAAGTCGGGATCAAGTTTTTGGCATAGTTGACGGGGAGAAAAAAGTTGCAAATTTTCAAGAAAAGTTTTTAGAAAGCAAAATTTCTATTATTATAAAGTCTTATTTAAACTTTAAGATTTATTATAGGATTATTGTAATGTTATTTTTATATTAAGTTCTTGTTGAGTGTTTTTATTTTATTTTATGTGATTTATAGTAATGTATGTGTATATCAAGTTCCACAAGACTTGTGTCTTATGATTTTAAATTAGAAAGAACTATTAGAAAAATTTTAAAAATTAAAATTACTGAAAAATTTCAAGAAATGACAAATCAAAATAATCAAAATGCTGAAGAGTTTAGACCTTTAAGAGATTATGCAAACCTACAGTATATGAACTTTATTGTAGTATTCAAAAACCCGTTGTAGTGGCTAATTCATTTGAGCTTAAACTTGCTATTGTCCATATGGTATCAAATAATCAAGTGGCTTATTCATTTGAGCTTAAACCTGCTATTATCCAAATGGTATCAAATAATCAGTTTAAGTGGCTAATTCATTTGAGCTTAAACCTGCTATTATCCAAATGGTATAAAATAATCAGTTTGGGGGGCATTAACTGAAGATCCAAATTTACATCTTGCCAATTTTTTAGAATTGTGTGCTACATTTAAATATGATAGTGTATCAGATGATGCTATAAGACTTAGATTATTTCTTTTCTCACTGAAGGATAAAGCTAAGATATGGTTACATTCGTTATCACCTAGATATATCAGAACTTGGAGTGATTTAGCACAGAAATTCCTTGCTAAATATTTTCCACCATAAAAAACTGCTAAGCTTAGAAATAATATTACATCTTTTTTCTAGTTTGAAGGGGAATTTATTTATGAAGCATGAGAACAATTTAAAGAACTCTTAAGAAAGTGTCCACACCATGTTATACCAGATTGGTTAATAATTAAAAATTTTTATAATAAATTAGCTGGATCTCTTAGATTTATTATTAATGTTGTTGGTGGTGGTTCATTGATGTTAAAACTATTTCACGATGCTTATGCTTTAATTGAAGAGATGACTACAAATAATATTTAGTGACATTCTAAACGGGTAAATCTTAAGAAAGTAGCAAATGTTAATGAAATTAATGCTTTTGCCATGTTAACAAATCAAGTTGTTCTAATTTTAAGGAAGTTAGTCCAATTTAGAATGAATTTTTCCCAACCAATTTCCTTGATTGAAGAGAATTCATTAAGTAAAATGGTAGATTCTCAAGCATCATTAGAAACTTTGAATGTAATAAATAATAAGCAAAATTACCCATATTCAAACTATTATAACTCAGGTTGGAAGAACCATCCTAATTTTAACTAGAATAATACTTCGGGTGGTAATAATCAACAAAGGGGGCACAACTAAGTAAACCCATTGGGAAACTGGAACAACCAAGGGAATAGTAATTATAGACCTACTTACCCTCCAGGTTTTAATAGTAATTCACAATTTAAGGAGAAGAAGTTGTCTATAGAAGAAGTGGTGTTACAAATGGGAAATCAATTACAAAGTCAAGGAGCTACAATTAGAAATAATGAGAATCACTTGGGACAAATAAAAAATTCATTAAGTAATAGATCCCTAGGAACACTTCATAGTAATATATAAGCAAATCTGAAAGACAATAATAAAGAGCAAGCAAAAGCCGTTGAGCTTAACAGTAGAAGAGAATTTGAAGGTAAAGTTCAAAAAGAGACTGAAGTAGAGAGAGAAGAGATTGAAGAACCAAAAGAAGACACTCCAAAAGGTTTAGGGAGACCTATTTCTTCACATAAAGTTGACTTGGAAAAACCACCACTTCCATTTCCTTAGAGGCTCCAACAACAAAAGTTGGATAACCAATTTTTAAAATTTATGGAAAATTTTAAGAAGCTTATAATTAATTTTCCATTTTTTGAGGCTCTATAAAAAATGCCAAGCTATGTGAAGTTTATGAAGGATATTCTTAACAGGAAAAAGAAA
Organism: Phalaenopsis hybrid cultivar; assembly: GCA_002079205.1. NCBI lineage: Eukaryota > Viridiplantae > Streptophyta > Magnoliopsida > Asparagales > Orchidaceae > Phalaenopsis > Phalaenopsis hybrid cultivar. The sequence continues at coordinate 42,651 of JXCR01131297.1, read as the reverse complement.
GTTTAAATATAATGAGACTATTGCACTTAATGAGGAGTCAATGTTATAATTCATAAAAAGCTTCCTGAAAAGCTTAAAGATCCTGGTAGCTTTACAATTCCATGTGCAATAGGAGAAAAATTTATGAGAAAGCTTTATGTGATTTAGGTGCAAGCATCAAGCTTATGCCATTATCAATATTTAAGAGATTGGGATTAGGAGAAATATCCCCTACTACTATAACTCTACAGTTAACAAATCACTCAATAACCTATCCTAAAGAAGTTATAAGATGTCCTAGTGAAAGTGGATCAATTTATCTTTCTTGTTGATTTCGTTGTGCTAGATATGGACGTGAAAGTGGATCAATTTATCTTTCATGTTGATTTCATTGTGCTAGATATGGAGGAAGATAAGGAGATACCTATCATTTTGGGGAGATCATTTTTAGCCACAGGAAAAGCAATGATAGATGTGCAAAATGGAAAATTAACTATGCATGTCAATGATCAAACAATTACATTTAATATTTCCAAATCAATGACATACCCTACAAAAGGTAAAGATGATGAATGTTATAGAATGGATGTGATAAGATATTTAACTGAATGCCATTTCAAAGCAACTTATGGAGAGAAACCTGAATTTAAAGAGTTGGAATACGAAAAAGAAGAGGAATTAGATCAATATGAAGATTTATATAAGAAAGATTCAAATTATGTTCAAGAAGTTTTTAAAGTTTTGGACACTACAGAAAATGATACATCTTCTTGTCCATCAATTGAAAAACATCCTAAGCTTGAGTTGAAGTTACTTCCTGAACGTTTGAAGTATGCTTTTTTAGGTGATCCCTCTACGTTACCTATTATAATTTCCTCAATGTTAACTACAGAAGAAGAATAAAGTTTGATGAAAACCTTAAAGAGTTACAAGAAAGTCTTTGGATGGACAATTGATGATAAAAAATGAATCGGTCCTTCAATTTGTATGCATAGAGTTCATATGGAAAAGAACTGCAAACCTAGGGTTGATACTCGAAGGAGATAGAATTCTATTATGAAAGAAGTTGTTAAGAAATAAATTTTAAAGTGGTTAGATGTTGGAATTATCTACCCTATTTCAGATTGTGCATGGGCTAGTCCAATTCATTACGTTCCTAAAAAAGAAGGAGTGACTGTGACTTTGAACGAACATAACAAATTAATACCAAAAAAATAAGTCATAGGATGATGGATATGCATTGATTATAGAAAATTAAATCTTGGCACTAGGAAAAATCATTTTCTACTACCCTTTCTAGATCAAATGCTGGATAGACTGGTTGGGCATAAATACTTTTTTTCTATATGGATGTACTGGTTATCACCAAATATAAATATCTCTTTAGAATAAAGAGAAAACAAATTTTATCAGTCCTTATGGTGCATTTTCTTCTAGAAAAATGCCCTTTGGTTTATGTAATGCACCTGCTACATTTAAAAGATGTATGATGGCTATTTTTTTTATTTATTTAAAAAAGGAATTAAAATTTTTATAGATGACTTTTTTAGTGTTTGGAACTTCATTTGAATCATGTTTAGAACATTTATCAAAAGTTCTTAAGCGCTGTGAAGAAACAAGTTTAGTACTTAATTGGAAAAAATGCCAATTTATGGTAGCACAAGGAATAGTTTTGGGACATCAAATTTCAGAAAATGGTATAGAAGTAAACCATGCAAAAATCAAGTGATCGCTAATTTACCTTACCCAACAAGTTTGAACAAAATTAAGAGTTTTTTAGGACTTATTGGATTCTACAAGTGATATATTATAGACCTTTCAAAAATCGCTAAGCCTCTATGCCATTTACTTGAAAAAGATGTAATTTTTTATTTTGACAACTAAAAAATTTTGAATAATTAAAAGAAAAATTAGTCACTGCAGCAATTATTATTTCACGAAATTGGGAAAAGTCTTTTGAATTAATGTGTGGTGCTAGTGATTATGCTATTGGAGTTGTTTTAGGACAAAAGCATGATAAGATTTTCAATGTTATCTACTATGCTAGTAGAACTCTTAATGATGCTCAAATTAATTATACCAAAATTGAGAAAGAGTTATTAACTGTAGTATATGCTTTTGATAAATTTAGATCATACTTAATTGGAACTAAATGTAATGTGCATACATATCATACTGCTATTATGTATTTAATGAAAAATAAGGATGCAAAACCTAGATTGATAAGATGGGTTCTTCTTTTGCAAGAATTTAACTTTGAAATAGTAGATAAGAAAGAAGTTGAGAATCAAATTGTTTATCATCTATACAGGCTTGAAATTGAGAAACCACTCTGTTTTGAGGTACTGGCGCTTAAGCACGGTAGTTAAGAAAAACATGTGTGAATTTTGGTTTTTAGAAGTTTTAACCAAGATTTGATTGGCTCTAACGTGGGAAACATTTTTAAGATGTGCCTAGGACTTTTAGGAGGAGTTTAGAGCCTATAAATGAAGGGTATGAGGAGAAATCTCACTACACTTCCATTTAACCCTAAATCCTAAGTGACAAGTGATATTTTTGGAAAAATATCATCTTAGGAGAGTGATTTAAAGAAGAAGGAGGAAGTAATGAGAAAGAAGTTTGTTAGTCAAAGTGCGCAAGAGTTATACAATGGTTTCCTCATCGTTAGTATCACAGGAATAACAGAGAAAATCACTAAAATTGAGGCTGACGTGGTTTCAGTTGAAGAAAAGTTATGGAAGTTAATGCACATCTGGATCAAATGGGATGATAACTTAAGATGCAGTTTAGCCATACCATTTTTATAGAAGAAGCTAACAATACAATGTATTTGAAGAATAAGTGGATTGAAGAAGATTCAACTAGAGTTATTAACCATCATCCGTTCTTTCAAATTTACATTCCAAATGATGAAAGAGAGACTAATGATCGACCTAGATTCATTCCACTGAATGGAGAATGGAATTAAGTTTGTTGTTTAGTTTTTATGTGTTTAGTGTTTGTTTGTTATTGTTAAGTGTGTTTAGTGTGTTTTTAATGTTATGATTATCTAGTATTTGTGTTTAGGGATTTTCTCATCCAAGACTATTTGGATTGAGAATTTATGTATTTAAAAATATTTTGTAATCATTCGTGAATGAATATAAGTGTTTGTTCATGTGAAATTTTTTATTATTTTGTGTTGAATTGAATTAGTTAAGATTGGTGAATCTTGAGTAAGAGGAGAGTTCGAAAGGGAAGAAAATAGTTATTAAAGAGTTATGAGACCATGTAGGGTTGGTTGACTTAGGCTAGGAGTGCATTTCACTTAAATAAAAAAAATCAAAATTTCAATCGGTTCGTGAATGGGTTTAAGTGACAAATCAGTCTGAAAACACCATTTTTGCAAATTTCCTTCATCTTCTTCCTTGGGATTTTACAATTTTTAAGCTAGGGCTTATCCTATTTTGAAGATTTCTTGGTGGTTTGGAGCAAAACTTGCTAGATTTGATATCTTTGAGGTAAGAGCTTCATTTATATATAAAATTTTTTTATTTTCACTATGTATTTTGAGCACGTTCTTGATCTAACCGAAAATCGCTATTCATTGTGAAAATTTGAGAAAAATCTATGATAAATACGTGGATTTGTTAGTTTAAGCTTTTAAGAGTTATGTTTAGTGATTTAGAGTTGAATTTGGAATTTACTGTAAATTTTATAAAATTTTTTTAGAAATGACACCAAGAATGAAGATGAGAAAAAGAAAGTCCCAATTCAATTCAAGCAAGTTTGTCAGTTCAAGAGCTCAGGATCGATACAGTTATGCACTGCAATCGAGGAAGTTGATTCCTGAGCTTTGTTTTAAAGTTTGGGAGGAGCTATAGAAGATCTAATTATTGGCCACCAGTGGGAGTGGTTCTGTTATTTTTCTACTGTTGTAGTGATTTCTATTGTGCGGGAGTTTTATGTGAATCTCCCTAAAGCTGAAGAAGGAGTCATGGTGAGAGGAAAGACAATGCCTTTTTTACCTAAGGAAATAAACCAGTTCTATCATTTTTCCCTGAGCACTTTGTGTTTTTATTCAAATTATAGTCCTACTGAGAAGGATCTAGATGAGATCATTTCATCTTTGACTACTGGAAGAGGGCTTTGGAAGATTACAAATGAAAGGAGAGTTAACTTTTTCACTTTGAAGTTGGATGCCACTGCAAAAACATGGTACTATTTTATTTCTGCTCATCGGCTGCCTACCAATCATCTTAGTGAAGTGACCCGTGGTTGAGAAACTTTAAACTATTGCATCTAGCAGTTCAAGCCATCGACATTGGAGCTTTGATTCATAGTGTTGTTACCAGTTCTGTCATCACTGTAACTATTGCCGGTTTGGAATTTACATCCTTCATCTTTTCTTTATCCGAGCAGGCTAGAGTTAAATTTGATAGTTGTGAGGGGATCTTGCAACCTCTTGAGCCCATTACTAGTGTGAATGTGAAATCTTATTCACATCATTCCATTTTTGGCTGGAGAGGAGGATTTTCTGGTAGTTCTGCTGCTCTACATCACGAGCTTCTACTTCACGTGCTTCTACATCTCAGGGTCAAACTTCTGGATCCAATTCTCAGTCACAACTATTGCAAATGATTTTGAATAATGTCATTTATACCACTGAAAATATATTAAACTTAGAACATTTTGTAGAGCATATGGATGGATACATGAAGAGACATGGAGATTATGAGGGAGAACACAACTTAGCTATGGAAAACCTCATGAGAGGTAACCAAGATGTAGTTTTTCCTCAATATCCAAGATATCCACCATATGAGCATGCAACTCCTTGGCATAGTGATGAGAGTTATGTAGAGGATGAGGATGATTAGACTGGATTTATAGTTTTGTTTGATTTTTAGTTTATGTGTTGTTGTAAACTGTGAATGGTGCAGGTATTCTGTACTTTTTGTTATGTTTTCAATTGTAATTGTTGAGACTGTTAGTTTTTTTTGTGCTTTGTTTAGTAGACACTACTGTGATGCATTTGCATTTTTGTGAGTAGTTATTATGTTTTTGTGGTAGTAATTGTGTTAATTGTGTTGTTTATTGTAGTTAGTTTATGTTGAACTTAATTCTGGATCTTAGGAAGGTTTAAAATATAGCCAACTTTTTACTTAAGAAGATGCATGTTTTAATTTAACAATTTACTACCAGATATTTTTCTTTACATTGTAGTTCTGAATGTTTGTTAGTGTGTTTGTTTGCTTTTATGTTATACTCCACTACCTAGAAGTCCAATGAATCTCTATATATTAAGTAAATTAAAATTTAATCAATTTAATTTTAACTCCTATTTTTAATTTTTATACATGCATAATTAGGATGTAAAAATTCCTGCTAGCATGTTATTTTTAGTTTTCATTCCTGTTAGTATTTATATGTGATGTTAAAATATTTTATTCTATTAAAAATTAAAGTTTGGGGGAGAGATGAAAAATTTTCTAAGAACTTGTAATTCATTTATTCTCAAATGTATTTCAAATAAATTTGATTTTGATTTGAAGAAAAATGATCATGTATATGAAGTTATAATAGGAAAGTAAAATTTTGAATATTGAAATGAGTAAGAGAATTTAGTTAAAATTTATAAAAACGAAGAAAAACTTAAAGTTAAAAATTTTTAGTGTAGAAAATGCTAATTATAGTGTAACTATCTTTAGTAGGAAAAATAGTTTTTTGAAAAATTTAGAAGAATTAGACTTTTATTTTCAAAACTTAAATTTCTTTAATTGAAAGTAATTTTCAAATACTATTCTTATGTTTTTATGTTAAGGAAATATATCAACTCTTTGTTTTAGGAATGGAAGAGTGGAATTCAAAATCATTAAAGGCCTATCCAGATATTGTAATTCTTGCCTGAAAAAGAGAAAAAGAAAAATGAAAAGAAAAAGAGAAAAAGAAAAAGAAAAGAAAAGTTGAAAAAGGGAAGAGAAGCTTGAGGAATAGTGTCTAATAAAAAATTTGTTGCACTTTTGATCTTTTAAGGATATAATATGATAAGTAAAATTATGCTTAGTAAATTTTCTTTTAAGTGGAGATTATAGAATGCCTAAACTCTATACTTGGAGAATCTACAATCTTTACAAACTGGATAGAAACTCATATTTTTCATATTTCTTAATATTAAAAATTCCTAAGCTCTAAATAGGTCTCATTTACTAACATTTTTTCTAAATTGGGCTACTATATTTCTATATCAAAATTTTAGTAACTCCTAAAGAAACTCAAATGCATAATCTACTTATTTAGTTTTTAAAAGATTGAAGGGTCACTTAAGGACAAACAACATATTAAGTTTGGGGGATTTTGATACACCTAAAATATATATTGTTTTTATACACATTTTTATACCCATTTTTGAGATATTACGCTTTAATGAAAGGTATTTGTGTATTTTTCTTTTAGATACAATCACATGGATTAAAAATGCTTAAAGGAGTGAAAAAAGATCAAATTTGGAGCAAAAATGATGAAGGAGCAAAAATGAACCGGGGCGCTTAAGCGCCCAGCACTGGCTCCTAAGAATCATAGAGTCATGCCTAAGCACCAGGTACCCCGTGCTTACGCGTCAAAAGTAGTTATCGATAATTTATTGATTTTTAACAAATTTTTGAAGAAGTGTTTGAAGCAACCCTTGGTAAAAATGTGGGAACTAGACCATATAGACGAAAATTCATTCAATTGGCTTTTGGAAGGATGCAACTTTTAGAAGATTCATTGAATAGAGAAACATTTTGAAGAGACACCAAGGAACCTTTTAGATTTTTATTAAAGAAGAATTGGATCATCAAAGCCAACCGCCGAGGAGGTCAGCTATTAGACATCCACAACCATCATTCATCTAAGTAACCACCGCCTATCGTCGCTGCCGTCAGCCACTTTCTTTTTATTTTGAATTTTAGTTTGTATTATGAGTGAAGGAAGAGTTCAAAGGATTTTCAAGACAATTGGTGGAGAGGATTTGAGATAAGTGTTTATCTTTATGACTACAGTTGGTTTTAATTTAGGTTTCATGTTTGTGTGTATGATTTCTACTTTTAAACTCATGTGTGGTTGTGTTTTCTCCATGGATTATAAGTATTTTTCTTTATCTTTTTCATTAAAAGTATAAATGATTAAGTAATTAAAGGAAGTTTTGTGAAGTATTAGACTTCAATGTTGGAAGAAGTTGTGATGATTTGAAACCTTCTTCTTCATTTACTTCTTGATTTGGCTAATTAAGCTATTAGTACCTATTGTGAGAACATGTAGGATCCAAGATGGTATTGTCTTAGTCAACAAATGGTAAGAATCACATTAGATTTCATGGATGAGAATGTAATTCATGGGGTTGAGTGCAAATAAATAGGGAAATAAACTTTTCAATGGTGTATAATTAGAGGGCTTTAGAGTGACAGGCTAAAGCTCCCAGTTTGATTTATAGTTTTAGGTTTTGATACGAGATGTTAGCCTTAAGGTGAAGGGAGAAGAGGGAACTCTAGAGTGAGAGCTAGTATCTTCCCTACCCAACCGGTCTTCAAGCCTATTCAAACTATAGATTAGTTAATGTTCTTTATAACATCTCTAGTAAGGGTAATGAATATTATTTCTCCTATTTGACACAACACATTTAGCAGACTTTCACAATTGAATTTCTATACTTAGTACTGATTCATATAAGGAAAAATATATTTTACTTATATTACCATCATTTTGCAAATATTTAGTTAATTGCTTATTTTATTTTCATAAATAAAAAATTACAAAAAGAATCAAATTTTCATTCATATTATAACATCTTAAATTTAAGTAAGAATATTTTGTTAAGTAGGATTTTTGTTATCAAAATTTTTTAGTTTTTTAAAGTGCATATTGCCAGTTTTCCCTGTGGGTTCGATATTTGGGGCTTAATCAAAAAATCCTATATTACTTGATAACGATACGTATACTTGCGTAGTATTCCATATATAAATATTATAACTATATTCTTATTTGCTTCATGATAAAGAATTTACTTAGCTTTTGCTTGGGATTAATTTTTCTTTATAGAAAATCAGGATCAGTGTTTAAAGAGAAATATGAAAAGGAAGCATTACAGCGTTAATAGGAGGACTTGGGTTTATTATTTGAGGAGATTCTCAACTATTTTCAAAGGAGAAAAGCTAAGTATCGTGTTTTCATTTGTCTTAAACTTGTTGAAAACACATATTTAGTATATTTTTGTTGTTAAATGATGATGATTTCCATTATAATATTTATATTTTGTGAGTCGATTTCCTTTACTTTTTTCTTATGATGAATATATATGATTTGTAGGATGTGTTGAATGCTTTTAAAATTGGATTTGAATACCAATGTGATGAATATTCTTATATGCTTCATTTATTTTCTATACTGGCCATATGAATTGTTAAAATTGCTTGTGATCCAATCAGATTTGGAAAACCTATGGAAGAATAATTGAAGCAATCACATTATTCGATAGGATATGATGAAGTTGTATGGAGACAATCAAATAACAAGGTAAATAGGGTTTGATAGGTTCAATCTAGAGTTTAAGAAATTAAAAATAGGTTAACCAAACTTCTTTACGTAATAGGAAGAGGGTAAATAAGATTTATGTTCCGATTTGTCACTAGCAACATTATCAATTCTTAGCATTCTATCCTACAATCCACTTAGGCAATCAAAAGAGAAAGGTAGCTTTCATATCTTAAAATTCACCAAACCAATTGATATAATAGGTTTAGCTTTAAACTTAGTGTAGTTGTTTTGGAGTAATTGTTAGAAAAATCATTGTAATTTGCATTCAAAACTAAAACTTTAGTGTAGTAGACCATAACTTTGCCTAAGGGACTCGTTACCTCCTTCCTTGTAGGATCAACAATCCAGATTCAATAGATCACTATATTACTGAAAAGATAAATATACTTGCGTGAGAAAATCCTATGAGTAATAATAAATAATTTTAGTAACTCAATTAATTTATTAGGGAACAGATGAGGTTTTTAGTGCCATTACCGAGACTTACATTATTATGATAATCGCTAGGGCAGATAATTAGGTCCGGCTGACATTATTGTTTTTAAGTTAGTTTGAGTACACCAGAGTGAGTTGGGTTAGCCCAGTTTCTATTTTAGGTTGAATTAGTGATGCAGGTGGATTTAGTGTGTTAATTTTACAAATATCTTTCAATATTACAAAATACACACGACATATATAATACTCAATATGCAAATTAATCCAAATAGAAATAACTTTATTGAAAATAGTTTTATCTTTCAAAACTCTTTAAACTGTTAAATCCCTTAAAAATAATGCAAGTATACGTATCACTCAAGTAATAAAGGGTTCTAATGTAGTCCTAAATATTGATCCCACAGGGAAGTTCAAAATGCCTATTAGTAAATTCTTAAGATTATAATGTGAACTACAATTTTAAACTACAACACTAAAGTGAAAAATTTGAATATAAAGTAATAGAGTGAATGCTAAATAAAATGCAGTAAGAAGACAAAGTTAATTAAACTAATTGCTAAATTTTCAAAAGTAAAATTACAAAAACTAAACAAATTTTTTGTTATGAAGAGTTCAAATTTAAGAAAACATCCTTCCCCTTNAGAAATCAGATATATATATATATATATATATATATATATATATATTTGTGCCAAATAGGAGCAATCCTATTCCTTACCGTCTTCCATGTGCATAAAAAAATTGACTAATCCAGAGTTTGGTCCCTGATTTCGTGGTTAGGCTGGGAGGATACCGGCTGCCACTCTAGAGCTCCCATTACTCCCTCACTTAAGGGCTAACAATCTCGCATCAGTTTCCAATCAACTGGACTAAATTAAGGATTTTAATCAGTCACCTTAAAATCTCCAATTATGGATCCAACAAAGTATATTTCCCTCTTTATTTGCATTTAAACCCATGAAATCAAATGTGATTCTCATCATGTTGTAGAAATCACAGCCCTTTCGGAACATATGTTTCTCAACATATTTTAACAATTCAATTAGTAAAATTTAAAAGTTAAAGAAGATTAAAGTTCAAATCATCACAAATTTTTTAAATTTAAAATCATATAAAAATGAAATAATTTATTCAATAAAACTATATCTCAAAGTAGGGAGAAGGATAAAAAAGATTACTCAGAATTCATGAGAAGGATATGATAAAACACAGATTTCATATATAAAATAAGTTTATAAAAGAAAAGAAATAAAAGATACAACTTATCCACAATCCTTCACAAGAATATCCATAAAAGTTCTCTTCAAGCCTTTCTCTCCTAACAAACACTCTCAATTCTCTGTTAGAAGTGTAGTGAAGAAGAAATCTCTCACCTTTCCTCTCCTCTTACAATCCTTGAAGAAAATTTTTAAACCCTTGACTTTCTGTCTCTCCCTCTCTCTCTCTCTCTCAGCCCCCTTACACACCACCTCTTTTTTGTTCTTCAAAACCTCTCTTTTATTAAAGGCTGCCTCCCTTAAAAAAGAATTCAAAATTCCCTCCCAAATTTTATCCAAAAGTCAACCCTTTTGAATTTAAAAGACATGTCCATTGATCCAAGAAACATATCCCTTCATAAAAGAACATTTCAAAGTGTCTAGATGCATTGAATAATTCCAAGAGGTGTTTTGAATAAGTATCCCTTTGAATATTCACCTAAAATTTGTTTTGAACCTCCTTAATCCGCAAAAAAATTCATCTCTGGCACTTTTGGAACCAGTTCTGGCGCATCTGGTGCCAGCTTGCTTAAGTCCCCACTGTTCTGGGTTTTGGCGCTTCAGGCACCAAATCTGGCTCATCTGGCACCAGCTCTCTGAAAAATGTCATTTTTAGGGCCAATTCGATGCATCTAGCACCAACTCTCTGTAAAATGCCGCTTCTGGCGCTAACCCGGTGCTATTGGTGCCAATCTAGTGCTTCTAGCGCCAATGCGGTGCATTTGGCCCCAATCCAGAACATATGGCACCAGCTCTCTGTAAAATGGCGCTTCAGATGCCAATCTAGCACATCTGGCTCTAACTCTCTATAAAATGGCGCCTCTGGCACAAGAATTCTCAAAATTTGTTTTTTTTTGCTCCAAATTTCATCCTTTTTGATAATTTTGCTCCAAATACCTAAAGTTGATATGCCTGCAACAAAAACATGAAAAAAACTTTCTTTAAAGTGCAGTATCACAAAAAATAAGCTTGAAATGTATACTTAAAGCAACATATTATTTTACTGTATCAAAATCCCCAAAACTTAAATGCACATGTCCTTAAGAAACACTTTTACTATGTAAAAGCATATGGATTAGGATAGAGAATAACTTATAACTCATATACTTTAGTTTAATAAGCAAAACAAGAAAAATCTTTAATAACTTAGACTCAAACTTTAAGTCTAAGAATACTTAGTAATTAATTTTAGGATTTTTGAATCTCTATTCATTTCAAGAAAAATTGCAATTTCTCATATTAAGGGTACTTAGAACATTTATATGAAAAAGAACTTCATGAAAACTTTACTAGTAATGCTACTAATACTCTAATAAAAGTTTAGAGAATGTATGAAAGCCTTTTCCTTAAGTTGATTCAAGTAAAGCTAATTTTTTATTAGGCATCTCCTTAAGTTTCTCTTCACTCATTTTTCTTTTCCCTTTTTCTTTTTTTTCTTTTTCTTTTAGGGTCTTTTCAATCCTTTCTTTTCTTTTTTTTTAAAGTGAGGATTACTATATCTGGATAGCCTTTAAGAATTTTGAAATTTACTATCCTCTTCTTAAAGTCAAAACTCCTCACCTTTCTTCACTTTATAAATTCATATTTGTTTATGATTTTCATAAAGTTTCATTCTTTTTTTCTTACATGAAACTCTAAAATTCTTAATACGTCAAAAATACAATTTCCTTTACTTTAAATAGAAATACATAGTCTTATCTTTTCATACCAAATATCATTAACTTAAAAATTGACCTTCATTATTAAAAAATTTTACCTAAATTTACAATAATATTCATAAACATAAGTATAGTCATTTAAAGTTAAATCTTAATATCCCAAGTCATGTTAAATAATTTTAAAACTATAGTTAATTGAGGACAAATAAAATTTAGTTTACTTCTTTTTAAAAGAAAATTTTCTTTCCCCCAAACTTAAGTTTTTAAGTGATTTAAAAATATTTAGTACAAAAATTTGTAGGTGAAAGAAAACAGTAAATGCATGAAAATAAAAACTAACCTGTAGAGGATTTCTGATTGTGAAAGTGTCTTTGTTATGCTGTAGCTACTAACTTTAAAAATACAGGCTTTAAAGCAATAAATGAAACATAATATATTCTGAAGGATTTGCTGAAAATTTAAAACAAAAACTAAAATTGAAAATACTAAAAGTGCAAAAAAAATTAAAAATATATTGTTAATATTGCAATTTAGGACCACAACACAAGATGAAAGTTTATACTACAATAGTTTTAAATGCAACTACATAACAACACAATAAAAAATAACAAACACACATCAATCAAACAAACTGATTGCTAAGAATATCAATCCTCGTCACCTTCATCATCATCATCATCATCATCATTTTTTTCTTCTTCTTCATCATGAACAGGAGCATAAGGAGTGAAGCTGGGGCAAGTTGAAAATTCCACATTATATTCACCCCTAAGATATCTAACCATAGGTTTCTCACAAGCTATATCATGTTGAACTCTCCTCTGCTTATACTCATCATTATAAGCATTTCTTGCTCCAATTTCTCCAATCTGATTTTGCATATTAACTATATCCTTTTGTTGAATCATAAGCTGCTCCATAATATTTTCAAGTGAAGCAGAGCGAGATGTAGATGTCTCCGCAGCTGATGTGGAGGGTCTATCAATACCTCCACTCTTAGACTCAACAAATGATTTTACTCTTTGAACCGTATGCTTCCCAATAGGATTTTTTGGTTGCAGTCTTTTCTCATTTCTATTGGACTCTACTTCTGATTGCTCACATAAAGTGAAAATCAGGGCAGAGTAACCCAATCCACTGGCTATAGTACCATAGCTATAATTCGAGCATGATGAATTATGAGGGCACCAACATCTATTGCATTCATATTCTGAATGCAGAAGTTTAGCATAGTTCTATCCTTCGTTACTTTGCTTAAATTATTTGTTGGCAGTAATTTAGCAGAGATGAAGTGGTACCATACCTTTGACTGAATAGTCATCATGGAAGCAAAGAAGTTAACTTTCTTAGTATTTTTATTCTTCCATTCTCTTCTTCCATCAGTCAAAAAATCAATCACTTCATCCAGTGATGAATCAATCATCATAAATGCAGCTCATTCAAAATGAAATGCATTTCTCAGCACATAAAAGTATTGATAATTTCCTTAGAAAATTCAACTTCCTTACCTCTCACAAGGATGTGATCGCCAGTGGTAAACCTCAAGTTGGCATAAAACTTCCGAATCATTGGTACAATCACTACTGCAGTGAAGTAGCAAAACCTTAACCAATTTTTGGCGATGATTAACCTCTCGATCTCGTCACCCTGTTAGCAAATGCCCATTCTTAGATCAACTTTTTCTATTCCATTTGATTGTTATAACAATGTTGGGCTTTAAAATTGACAAATCTTCTTACGTCAAAATCATCTGTCGTCTTTCGTCTCTTTACTCATGGAGCTATTGGATTTTCTATGAAAACCTAAATAAAATCCAAATAAATTACAAAATAAAAAATCTAACCACCCCCCAAGTAAAATTATTTGGTAAGAAACTTTCACCATGAGTTTTTTTCAAGCTTTTCCATCAAAAATCTCAAATTTCGGATCTTCCATAATGTAGGAAAAATCCATAATGAAAAAAAAAATTTCTAGGTTAAAGTGAAACTCTTACCAAGAGAAGATGAAATCTAAGATCTTTAGCCTCCAGAATCTTCTCTAGCGCACACAATGTGAAGCCCTAGGTCACAGTTTAGGGGAAGGAGACGACCCAAGCAGTAAAAATGGAGTTTTACTGTGCAATTTTGCAGTTTTTTAGGCTATCTGGCATTTTTCAAACTTTGGTGCATTTAGCGCCAAATCTGGCTCATCATGCACCAACTCTCTGTAAACTGGCGCTTCATACGCCAATTTGGCACATTTGGCACCAACGCCTTAATTTTTCCAGATTTCGTTTTCTGTGAAAATCTGCTGCGTACCGCTTTACGTCCTCCTCTAATTAATTCAAATGAACATTTATAATCATAATTTAAAAATTACTCTATCACTAAAATTTTACAAACAACACAAAAATAACTTTTATATATAAAATCCGCGCTATTACAAACTAACATTTTTCAAGCCAATAAACATCTACTTCAGTGTCCAAAGCAAACCGAAGCATCGTAACACTAAACCATAAACATCAAAATGCTAAACACAAACATAAATAGAGTTTAACAATAAAAGTAAATGCAATCCAACATAACACATTAACAAAAATAAGCATTAATAAACAAAATGTTTCGTGCATAAATTAAGTTTAAATATCTTCTTTGCTCTTATCTTCATGGATCTCCCATAGATTGGTAGTGTACGTACAAGTTGTAGAAGGGCCGATAAGGAAATTCATTAGTTGATTCTTCCCCAGTCCAAGCATGTTTCTTGAACATACGTATCAAACCTTCTTCCATACGACCAGTATGTTCAAAATGTTCATTCAGTCTCCAATCTGAGTGATCCAACATTTCAGAATCATTCCTAATTGCATGCATATGGTTTTGTATCTCTTTTTTAATCTTCTTATTCCTTTTCAAATGTACATTCGAACTGAAGTAAATCTGAATAGGTGATGAATTCTAGGATGTTTGATCCATCAGTACATTCATATCATTCTCATCTCTCATTCCAACATAGCTACATTAGACTTCTGGATCCATCGATGTCCAAGGAAGCACTTTCTCCCAACTCTCATAAGGTACTTGCGCTTGACTGCATAGTAGGAAAATAGTTGATGGATACACCAACATGTCAGGCTTGGTTCGGAGGTGACTTTCTTCTCTTCAAGTAAGAGGAGAGGTTGTCCGTCCCTCCCCAATCTGGAGGTTTGTGTTCCGCTGGGCCCTTCGGCGGTTTCTTGTCATTTTCCACCACTCAGTGTGGTAGTGGTGGAACATTAAGATCAAACTTCAGAAGACTCCTCATTCAGTGAAGTGGCTCTTGTTAGACAAACTCCTCTTTGTTGATCCTGAGGAACTCGGTAAGAGATTCATTCTATGCAGGAGCCAACAGAGTCTAAAGGACCGCCCATCCAAAGGTCTTGGAGGTTTGCAATTATCAAAATCAGAAGGCTTCCAAGCCAGGCAAGCAGTTCTCTCTTATTCCCTCCTCGCCGGGAGATGTTCCATTTGGACTCTAAAGGACCGCCCAATCCAGTTGTAGATCCATTGATAATCAAAACCAAAATTAATTTTACAATTATTGCTCTAATATCAATAGGTTTCCAGATTGAATATAACAGTGCAGAATAACACTCTCCTTAGTTACCTTACTCATTTTCATAATAGGATGTAATTTTGATGCAATAAATAAATGGCATGCCTTAGAAGCATGATTTAACAATAATGAAGAAAAACTTAAATTTCCATCATTTCTGGTCTCCCAATTTGCATCTTCATCTGTAAGGTATCGATAGAGTTCGTTCATATTATCTCTCGTGAATTTTAATGCTCAAGTGAATTTAACCTTTGTCAAAGCTTACCCCTTTTATTGAAGTATTTAAACTTTATTGATGCACCAAAAATATATACATTTTTAGATCTATATTTTATACTCATCTTTGGTGATATTACACTTTAAAGGATGATATTTTGCTTATTTTTGGCTTCAGGTACAAGAAATGGACTTTTGGTAAAAAAGAAGTAAACATTGTGCAATTTTGAGTAAAAATGAACAAGAAAGAAAATTCTGACTTGACACATTTCGATATCTTTTAATGCTTAATCTCATTTACAATTCTCACACATTTTTGAATGAAATTACACTTTAAAGAAATGTTATTTTCATGCTTATTTTGTAGGTCAATCTGTTAGGAACGAAATGCAACTGAAATGGGGCGAAAGGGAGCCAAACGGTGGAGTTGCTGCAGACCGGCTCTGACGACGCTAGAATCCAGAGATTGACGAAAATATGGATCGAGATAGCTTGGACTCAATTTTGGGCAGTTATGGCCGAAATGCAATGTATTTGAACGCTTTTTGGAAGGTTGCTTGAGGCATCTCTTAGGAAATTCATCTCAACACTATAATAGAGTGACCGTATGTCAAAAAAAGTGGTGTATGTGAGTGAAAAAACATGGAGAATGTTTATAGGAGTAGAAATTTAGATTTATACCTTTTTGGAGAGATTGAAGATGAGATTTTGAGAGAATCTGTAAGGAGATGTACAGCACTGCATGGATCAGTGGGAGACTTTGTAGGAATTGTGTTCTCCATTATCTTATGATTTTGTAAACACTTATCTAGTAGATTTGCTTTGATAAAAAAAAGTTTTCTGTTGTGTTTTCTTCGTGCTTTGTGATGTATCTTTCTTACTCTTTCTTTTTATTAGGAAATAGTGACATAAGAAGATTATGCCATTATTTTCCTTTTACTTTTCTTTTGTAATAAGTAGGATTCATGTTTAAGATATCGGGATAAATGCTAGAAGAAGTTTTAATTATAAATGTGATGGTTTTTACTTGCACTTCCTTTACATTACAATAAGGACCCCATTANATAATATTTCTTGATTTTTATCGAGAGTTTTCTTAAGTGACTTTGGTCATTTAAGATGTAATTAACTTTAGGAGCTTTCCCTTATAGGAAGCATGTTGAACCCAGCTTAATATAAACCCTATTTAATCCTTTATATTAAATAGGGGAACTTGTCGACAAATACCCAGCTTAATATAAACCCTATTTAATCCTTTATATTAAATAGGAGAACTTGTCGGCAAATACCCAGCTTAATATAAACCCTATTTAATCCTTTATATTAAATAGGGGAACTTGTCGGCAAATACATTGGTTTCGTAGAACAAATGGATGTCATAACTTTCTCTAGTTTATTTGATCAAGCCTCACCCTCATTTCTTGTGTTCATCCTTCGGCATAAATACAGGATTTGAGGTAAAACGCTCTTTCATCTAAACTATGAAAATTATTGGGTAAGTTTGATTTAATTTTTTTTAAAACTAAAATTTTTAAAACGTCCTTCCGAAGCGGGCAACGGAATTTCAATTCTGATGATCGACAGCTTCTTACGGGCAAACCCAACACCGAAAATAGCGCCGACAGGTGGGTTTTTTTTGAGAGTCCAAAATTAAATATTCTAAAAGGCCACCGACGGTGCCATCGAGGCCGCCGACGGCAAGCACGTTGGTTCTCTCAACAGATGCATTGAATGTTGACGATTTTTTAAGGGATGCTTGGGCAACTCTTGAAAACTCTTCTACAACTTTAAAAGAAACAATTTGGAGGCCAAAAAAGGGGAGTGTCCGCTGAGTCTTTGTTGTTTCTGGTGCCCATTAGAGTGTAGAGAGTGGTTAGTATTGTGAGGAATTCTTCAAGAGATTTTAAGAGTGGAAGGAAAGTGAGATATTTCTTCCTCCTTACCACTTTGAAGGAGAATTCTGTGTGCTCTAAAGAAAGGAAGAGATCCAGAGAACTTCGAGGAGTTTTCTTGGGGAGGAATTATAGATAAGTTTTATTTACTTATTGAATTTTATATGTCTTTGCTTTTATATATAAATTCCAAGTTTTGTTGTATCTTCTCTATGAGTTCTGAGTAGTTTTCTATATTTCTCTCCTTATGCTTTGAATTTTATGAAAAGGTGATTTGAATTGGTTGTGCCATGAGAATGTTAAAGAAGTTGTGATGATCTTTTCACTTCAATCTTAATTTACTTTCAATCTAGCCATGATTTGTTAAAATATGTTGAGTTTTGCAACTAAAGTAAAGATTACATCCAAGATTTAGGGAGGTCAAAGTCCTTGAAAGTTGGGTGCAAATAAATAAAGAAATAAAAATTATCTGGCGTAGAATTGGAGATTTTAGAGTGATAGGCTAAAATCCTCAATTTGGTCATATCGTTTGGCTGCTGAAGTGTAGATGTTAGCCCTCAGGTGAGGGGAACGTGGGAGCTCCAAAGTGAGAGCCGGTATCCTCTGATGTTAGCCCTCAGGTGAGGGGAACGTGGGAGCTCCGAAGTGAGAGCCGGTATCCTCCCAGACATGTTAGCCCTCAGGTGAGGGGAACGTGGGAGCTCCGAAGTGAGAGCCGGTATCCTCCCAGCTTTGTTAGCCCTCAGGTGAGGGGAACGTGGGAGCTCTGAAGTGAGAGCCGGTATCCTCCCAGCCTAGCAGCAGATTCAGTAACCAAGCATAAGATTAGTCAATGTTCTTTATGCCTGATTCAAAGGTTAAAGAATAGGTATGCTCCTATTTGGCACAATACAATTTGAACTGATTTAATTTGTTAATTCACTTATACAAGGAGAATGATGCTTTCTTATATTTGAACTTCACATTAAAAACTTTATTAGTAGAATTAGTTAATTAAGAGTTTATTAAAATTACATTTTTATTTAATTGAACTTAACATTAGAAAATTTATTAGTAGAATTAGTTGATTGAGAGTTTATTAAAATTACATTTTTATTTTAATTGCATATTAGTGACAAATATGCAATTTAAACTATATTGTTGTGATTAAGTATTGATTTTTTAAATCTTAGTTCGTATCCTCTAATATTACTCTTTGTTGGATCAATATCCAAGACTCCATTAGAGCCTTGTATTACTTGAGTGATACGTATACTTGCGTTGATAAGTGTGACTTTGCAATTATTGAATATTTTATGCACATCTTTATAAAATCTATAACCGCTGTCAAGTTTTTGGCGCCATTTCCAGGGATTTAAATCTTCTAACAGTAGTATCAAATTCTTATATTTTTAAGCATATATAAAGTCGCAGTCACACCGATGGCGCTAGAATGGGCGCCGACGGTGCTAGAGTCTAGAGAATGGAAAAAAATGACATCTGGGATGGTTATTTGCTTAGATACATTGAATTTGGATGGTTTTTGGAAGGTTGCTTGAGGCATCTCTTGGGAAATTCATCCCTACACTATAATTGAGTGAGTTTATGTCAGAAAAAGTGTGTTTGTAAATGGAAAAATTTGGAGAATGTTTATAGATCTTAGAATAGGAGTAGAAATGTTGATTTTTACCTTTTTGGAAAGATTGGAGAGTGTATTTTGAGAGAATATGTAAGGAGATGTACTGCCATTGTATGAATCAGCAAAAGACTTTGTGGGAGAGATTTTTATATTTCTTTCAAGGGGAAAATCCTAAGTATTGTGTTCTTCATTATCTTATGATTTTGTAAATACTTATCTAATAGATTTGTATTGATGAAAAGTAGTTTTTCGTAGTGTTTTTTTTTGTGCTTTATGATGTATCATTCTTACTCTTTCTTTTTATTAGAAAATAGTGGAATGAGAAGATTATGTCACTGTTTTCTTTTTAATTTTATTTTGTAATGAGTAGGATTCATGTTTAGGATATTGGGATGCATGCTAGAAGAAATGTGATGGTTTTTACTTGCATCTTTTTTACATTATAATAAGGGTGCGTTGTAGTATTAAAATTTGTTGTAATTGCATTAAGGCCCCAGAGGGTGGAGTAATTCTCAACAAAGTGGAATCACATTCAAATTTCATGGATGGTGAAGTTCATGGGGGTTGAGTGTAAATAAATAGGGATATATATATATATATTATTGGGTGAAGATTTGGAGATTCTAGGGTGACAGACTAAAATCACCAATTTGGTCTTAGTGTTTAAGAACTAAAGCTAGAGTTAGCCTTCAGGGGAAGGGAAGTGGGAGCTTTGGAGTGAGAGTCAGTATCCTCCCAACCTAACCACAGATTTAGAGACTAAACCTAAGATTAGCCAATGATTCTCTATAACACTTGATTGAGGTATAGAATTAAAATTGCTCGTATTTGACACATACAATATTTAATGTATGTTATTCATTTACGTTATCCAACTCACTACATAAGAAAAGCAGTTTTTAACATCTCAAAATTCTTCAAACCAATTCATCTAAAAAGGGTTATCTTTAGAATTAATATTTTCATTTAGGAATAGTTATTGGTTGTTTTAAACTTAAGACTTACATTTAAGAGTACTAATTAGAAAAAAAACACTTAAATCGATCTTCCAAACTAAGGACCTTTTACCTCGCTTCTTCGTGGGATCGATACTGGGGTTTTAAAGGAAAGCCCTATATTACTTGAAGCAATACGTGCACTTGCGTAGAACCCATAGTGTGTGAACTATTTTATATATTTTATATAATATATACATTTCGCACATTAAATACTTAATATAAATTGGGTCAAGTTTTTGGCCATATTTTTTAAAGCTAAATTGCTGTGTAACTTCGGGTCAGATCAAGTTTTTGACACCGCCTCAGGGGAATTAAATTGACATAAAACACGAAGAAAAACAACACACACTAGGGGCACATCATCTATCTTCTAACAAACATCGGTTAATGAAGAAGAGAGATATAATGCATAAATTTAATTGAGAGTGTTCTCAGGATTAATTCTTGAGATGTAATTAACTATGAGGAAGCTCCCACATAAGGATACCATACCACAAATAAAGTAAGTTTCATCTTACATCTGTAAGGTAGGGGAAAAATCCTAGTTCCTCAGATCTATAAATCACAATGATTTTCATTATCCAAAAGATTATATCTATCCTAAGGTAATATTACTAATCTTATAATTAAATATTCTTTGAATATCATATCTACTCATTTAGATTAAAATATTTCATGGTTTGTGGTGGCCACAAACAAAAAAAAATCCCACCAAAGTTCAAACACATCCTCTATTTTTTTTTGTTTTCTTTGTGAATTGTCATCAAATTTGTTAATCGATCGAGAGATTAAACTTCACTAATGAAGTTAGCTTCTAAAAAATTCTAAAATCCTTATTAAAGCTCAGCCAGAGTGGTAGCCACAACTCTAGGTTTTTACTTGATGAGTTGTGTTGGACTAACATCAAGAATGTGATAATTGATGTTGATATCGACTCTTGACATTTCATTAAAGTCTAAGTGAATATGATTCTCTTTTTGCTCTATACTCAACTTTGAACTACTTTGGAATGTTATTCATTGTTCTTCTTCTGATAAAGACACATACTTAGTTGTTTCTGTAACACTTGGGTTTTTTCCTCCATTCACAGTGACTCATATGAGTTCTTCCCATATATTCCATACATCTCACAGGTAGTATTTTTGAGATTGAACTGAGTCTCCAAAAACTATAATAGCTTCTCCATTCATAGGAAATTTAATATCTACGTGGTAAGTGGAAGTCACGACCTTGAATGCATTAAGTATAGGCCTACCAAAGATGGAATTGTAGGTGTTTAGGGAATCTAACTTCAAGAGAACTACTAATGCACTATATTTCTTATCTACAACACCCGCCACAACAAGTCACTAGTAGAGAAATGAATCTATAAGTTCCCTCTCTTTCTCAGAAAAACCATTAAAGAGGAATAGAAGCAGGCTTCAATAGAACATTCTTAATGTTCATATTTTCAAAGATGCTTTCTATGAGGATGTTAACAAAACTATTGGTTTCTTTTATTATGAATCCAATTTTGTGTGTGTGTGTCACTGTAGTTAACATAATCACATTATCAAATAGATTTCTGCAATCTGGTAAATCACCAAATATAAAGGTGATGGGCCACCGGG
The DNA here is from genome assembly GCA_002079205.1 of Phalaenopsis hybrid cultivar. Taxonomy (NCBI): domain Eukaryota; kingdom Viridiplantae; phylum Streptophyta; class Magnoliopsida; order Asparagales; family Orchidaceae; genus Phalaenopsis; species Phalaenopsis hybrid cultivar. The sequence continues at coordinate 20,863 of JXCR01131297.1, read as the reverse complement.
TTGAAATGCTTAATTTGGTCAGCCTAGTATAATTAATGTCCCATGTATTTAATTTTTTTAAGCATGACTCCCATAAGGCTTTAGGTCCATCTCACCAAAGATAGTGGGTACGAATCCAATGTCATTCATTATTTTAGCAAGGACTGTTTTGTTGGAAATGTCTTCAATGGGTTCTTTGCCCTATCTTTATGTGTCGAACTCTGGTGCAACAAAATCTTTTAATTTTCTTTCTTGAATCAGCTTCTTAAGGACATTTTGAAGGTATTATCAACACTCCTTAGTATCATGTACATGGTTGTAAGGGCAAGCATAACACTTGTTGAGATTATGTTGGAATCGGTTGGGGTTTCTTGAAGTATTATATGTTATGGATTCCTTCTATGAATTCAATCATGAACACTCTTAGTAGAATTACTTCTATTGGAGTGGACTCTGGCATTTACCACCTTATTTCTTGTCTTTCCGTGATTATCCTTCAATTGGGTTTCTCCGGTTGTTGCCATAAAAAATAGCTTCTATGAGTGCTCTGGTGATTTTTAAAAATGAAATTGCTCTTAAAATCCAAGCTTTTATGAAAAAGTTTCCAGTGGGACTTACCCTTCAAATTTTTTTATTCCTAAAGAGCTCGGTAAATAATTACACTCTTTTGCAAAATATGGTTGTTGGCCAACTCCAAAAGTTTAGCTAAAGTTTGTTGCTTTTTCAATCCAAGTGCATATTTGAATTGACCCTCACGTAAGCCCTAGACTACAATACCATGAGCTATGGTATGCTTGAGATATCTAAATACTAATATCTCTCAATAGAACTGAGAAATAAAACTTCTCACACATTTGGAGGGTGCTTGTCAAATCTTCAGCAGAACATTAGAACTCTTTTGTTAGTTTTAGGTGCTTGTGAACTTAGCTACGAGTATTCATTTTAATTCACCGAATGAGATAGCAAATCATATGAGCAAGTTTTTGAACCAATGCATTGTTGATCCCTTCAAGGTCATGAGGAATAAACAACATTTTTGGGAGTAATTTCTTTGCAATAAACAAACTACTATCTCAAAAGAGACAATGTGATTGTCAAAATCTATCCTTCCTGTGTAAAAATCCAAGGAAAGGATTTTGAACTTTCTCAATTCTCTAGCTTCAAAAATTTCTATCAAGAAAGAATTCAATAATGTTCTGCATCTTCTTTTTCATCATTCAAGGATTCTAAGATATCCTTTTCTAGAACATATAACTCATTGTCTTCTTCCTCTTCTTCTAGTATCAGAGTCAGGGCTCTTCTTGGCCTTGTTCTTAGTAATATTTTTCTTGGTTACTAGCATTTTTATGGTTCTAACCTCCATAGTTTTAATCTTGATAATTCCAATTGATTTATAGGAAGATTCTTAGATCAAGTTCTTGAAACCCCATACATCACTTCTTTTATCATTGTCTTCATATTCTCTCTTAACTCATTCATTTAAAGCAACATGAACTCTCTGGTGTAATCTATCATTTTCATGCCTTCTCCATTATGTCCAAGTTTTCCTTTCTGGATTAGAGTATGAAATACATGCTCACCACACCATTTAGGATATTGAATTTTCTTTGGACGTTGGGTCACATTTAGTTCATGAATTCAAACAATTCAAGAGAGACCTCGTGACATGAGCGGAAATGGTGAAGAGGGATAGAGTCTCATGTCCCTCATCCCCTTTTCCTTTGCCTCATTAGTACATCTCGTAAGGTATACTTGCCCTTATGGGGCTATAAATAAAGAACGGAATAAAGAAATGTTACATTATGGGTAGTGCAATACACAACTTATTTAGATTCATTATTGAATAGTATTGTCATAGACATCAAGTGACTTATAAATGGGTAGAGATAGTGATGGGACAGAGTATTCTTTCTTCTACCATGCTAGTGACCTCAAAAAATCAACAATGACCTCATTGATGAAGGTTGAGACGTGCAGATCAAGCCATTGAAAAGGCTTGGCAAATATTTGTAAGCTAAGCAAATGCGCTTGATGAGTTTAAGAGAGCTTGTTGGAGCAGCTTGATGAGTTTAGATGAGCTAGGTGGAGGAGCTTGATAAGTTAATGTGAGCTCAGTTGAGGATCTTGATAAGTTTAGGACCATATATTAGTAATCCTCTCCATATAATTGATCGGATTAGGACCATGTATTACTAATCCTCTCAGTAGTAAAAACTGAATTTGTGAAGTTAGGTGCAAGCTTACTTATAGAGTTTTCATTTCAAAAGTTAACAAATAAGTAGAGTCCCTTTAAGTTCTTTTTTTTACATTTATTCTTTTTTATTTTACATGTTTAAAATTTTTATTTGAAATAAAATATGTGTTAGTCATATGTTCTTCTCTTTATTGAATATTGAAAAAAAAAAATTTTTGGCTAGCACAGTAAGTGCCAGTTAGGCAAATAAAAGAAGTGGCCAATTGTAGTTGACATGAGGATAATTTACTTTCTAAAGTAATCAAACACTTACAAATCATTTAGTGTATTTTAAAAATAAGTTGATTTATTATTAAAATGAAAAACAAAATAGGTGAAAAATACAAATAAATGTATTATCAAATAAAAGGAAAAAATAAAATACAAATAAAATGGAACTCGTGGCAACCTTCTCTAGTTGTTTTAAAATAAATTAACTACATTTTTAGTATTTATAAAAATTATTTTCTTGTCGCAGCAGCCAGCCACTGTCTGCCAATTAATGGCTATTATTGTTGTCATCACCATTATTGTCTTACTGACTTAAAATATTATCATCATATAAATTGACATATTCAACAATTTAAAAAATAAATATATAATTTTAATCTATACAAAAAACATTCATTCCCAATTAAAAATATAAAATGAGATAAAAAAATAACAAAACAAATTCAAATGGATAGCAAATTTAATTTATGATCGTGATGACAACAGAACAATTCGAACTGGATATCTTTTTTTTTAGGGGAAAATGGATATCTAATTTAATTTATGAGTGATTCACTAACAATCAGAGCATTATCTATAGCTTAAATAGAATGATTGTGTTAACTGTGACTATTTCACAAAAACATGTTTATTCCGGTGTAATATATGTCCCACTATACAATAATAATCAATTTTTGAACCTTCGTTGCCAAAACATACAATAGATATAAAAAAAAGCTTGAATGAGATACGAAAACCTAAAAATAGATGACTACTCTTTTGGACACTATTTATTATATATATAATGTTCATCATAACCTACTAGTATGACACATTAATAAATGGTTGTAATAAAAGCAATTTTGATTCTAAAGGGGAAAATGCTTGATGAAAATAAATTTAAATTATTAATTTCATGAATGGAGAGAGAGAGAGAGAGAGAGAGAGAGAGAGAGAGAGAGAGTGAGAGAGAGAGAGAGAGATTTGAATTGGGTTTTAGCCAAATGACTCATACATCTATTTCAATCCTTAAGGCCATGTATTAAAGATCCTGCTATGTTAGTCAACAATTATTTCATGAAGAGCATTTTTTTCTGGCTTTTTTATTGTTTTCAAAAAATTGGAGGATATTAGACAAGACTTCTAACCAACCTCATGTGCCTAGGAATTTCATTCTGCACATGAGCAAGGTCGAACCCATGACCCCAGAATCATTAAAAGAATATGTATAAACACGTCTTCCATTATTTCTAATCTAATAGGATTTATCCCCTTCAATATCCCTCTCTGTGATCGATGTTCTTTATCATTTTGGGTTATTTTACTATCCTTTAAGAGAGAGTGAGAGTGAGGGAAAGAAAGGTTACAAAAATTTGTTCAAAATCTCTCAATTCGAACATTTCAATATGTATATTGATCAACTTACTCTAATCCAATGTAATTTTCTTGCTCAAATTTGAATTGAATGCAGTAGAATTTGTAGTTGAACTAGCAAACCAAGTAATGTTTTAATGAACAATAGAGTCATATCTTGGTATTACTTTTATTTGAGTCAAGGATAAATAAATAATTTAGATTAAATAAACACATTTAAATCTAAGAACTCAAGCTTCTAGCCACATAAATCCTAAAATTTCTTGATTTGTAAGTACATTTATTCGTATTAAATAATTTCTACCGTAACTTGTAACATGTTTATGCAATTGAGCGCACGAGACATCACATATATATGTTTAATATTTGCTTATGGAGACAATAGTGTATACACATTACTTGAATATAAAACTTTTTAAAAATTAAAATTATTGAATATCTCGTTGAACATATAACATATTAGTTAGAAATAAAATCAATAATCACCAAAAATAAGATTTGAGTGCTTAGTCTACCCAAAATAAATATATAGAAAATAGTTGTGCGTGTTCCCTATATTTCTTAAAGTAATATTCTTTATTTATGTCATATATTTTCATCTTTATTATGTCATTTAAGAAATAGCAAAATAATTTATAATTTTTTTACTATTTCAACTCATTCATGCCTAATTGAACTTCTGAAATTTTAATGTCTTTCTTCAGGCAAGTTGCCTCATATCTCAACATCTCCCACAAAACTAATGCAACTAGCTGTATTTTAGCGAAAATAACTAAATACATATAATACATGTAAGCTAGCTTTAAAAGTGAAAAGAAATTAACGTGTTAACTGTGGGTGAGAGAGACATAGAGGGCATGGAGAACATGGGACACATGCATCGTATCGTAGCATTTATAATTAACACGGTCCAACCACCTTGCTGTTGACAGGAAAATAAATGCGACAAAACACTTTGTATAAGCTCCTTTGCATGAACAGCTTAAGCAAAACTTTTGAGAAAAGAAATAATAAATAAAATAGAGTATTTCTATTAACACTCATGTATCTAACTGTAACATAAAAAATGATGCAATGGGATAGCAACGGGGCCGACTCGTGCAGCCTGATTTTCTGGTTGCATGTGCCACGATCACCAAATTGTCATGGCGCGGGACGGCAAGACAAAGCCAAGTGGAATGCGGGTGGCCTCGTCTTAGTGGTCATTTATTATGCAATCTACTTTTGAGGATTAGATTGGCTTGCAAGTGAGAAATAGAATAATTTGCTTTCTTCTAATTTCGTTGGTTTCGCCTTGAAAGATCGCAATTTGGTACGCTAATTAACGAGTTTAAAGATAAAGAATGTTTTGAGGTGCATTTGAATATTCCAAATGGACATCGTAGATGATCTGATGGCACATGCTTATGTCCTTTGATTATATTGGTGAAGAGGAGTCAAAAACAGCTCGGCAAGTCAGAAAAAAAAAAAGCAAAAATAGAATGGAAGATTTACGTACTTAGCACTCATTTCATATGTATTTGCTTTTTTAACCCCAAAACTTCAATTTTTATCTATATGCCATCATACTTATATATAAAAATATATGTTTCACATTTTAAATATTAAAATAATGAATTTTTTTTAAGTGATATGAAAATTTTGAATGGCAGAAACTTAAAAAAATAAAATTTAGTTGTTTGATTTATAAATACATAAGAATAAATTTAAATGCCCCAAAAAAATGGTGTCATGCAAATGAAATCTACAATTTTTGCCTTTATACTAGTTTTCCAGTATAAAATAAAGATTCGGTATTATAGTAGTAATATGTAGCAGTGGCATGGAAGTCGTCGTTGTTTATTCGTTGAGAATTTTGTGTCTAAATAAAAAATTTTAGGTTGAATAATTTGCATGTTCGTTATATGTATACTTATGATCAACTTTGCACTAATTAAAAAATAAAAATGAAAAAAAAAATCGATGTATGCTAGCATGAGTGGCAAACCACAGGTAGTAACTGAACCGATCAAACACTTAATAAATTTTGACAAAAGTTGATGGTAGACATTCAACCTGACAAACTCTTTAAGCAGAACCACCTACTTTCTTTTCTTCCTAGATGGAGGAATAAACATTCGGATGACCAGTGGTCACCTCAGCCTGTATGCCGAGCTGTCCCCCGACAATTGGACGTGCACTGTGCGGACGAAGAATGCAATATTTTTTTCTCCAAATTGAGAACACCTCCCCAAAATTATGACATTGAGCCCTTCGTAGATCTAGCCATAAGCAAAAACACAAACAATCATATGCTTCTCTCCCTCCCCAAATCATGAAGCTAAGCCCTCTAAAATCATAGCAAGCCAATCCGTGAGGCCTAGCTCTCGGTTTCTCTCTCAGATCCCACCGAGAAAGCCACCACTACCAAATCCTGAGTTTCCCCATTCCTTTTTGGCCTTTTGCCAAGCCTNCCCCGTCTTTTAAGAATTTCACCTAAATATGGGAGGGCAATTTGGGTTATTGCCCCTCCTGAATATTAGTTTTATCTGTTCTGAAGTATCAATTTGCTCTTCATTGCCCTAGCCCTTTTAAATTATTTGGTAGTGTGCTAGTATTCTAAGCTTAATGTATTATGCGAATAATATTTGATAAATTAGTTTTTTTTTTATAGGGCGATATCATCATTTTTCTCATTATTGATGATTGGAGATTAAAAAAGAAAGATGAATGATAATAAAATGGATGAGGTAAAGAAAGAAAGGAAGTATCGAATTTAGATTTGTCTTATGAGGCATGGTCATGGATCAGAGCAGTAGAAACC
>JXCR01131290.1:4880-20406 GCA_002079205.1 Phalaenopsis hybrid cultivar | reverse complement strand
AGAAAAGAGGATTTTCTTCTAGAGTTGTAAGAGGAGAGGGAAGGTAAGAAATTTTCTCTTCATTACATTTTTATAAGAGAATTGAGTATGATTGCAAAGAGAGAAAATGCTTAAAGTGAACTTCTAGGGATTTGCTTTGGAAAAAAAGTGTGAGATAAGTTTTCTTTTCTTTCTTTGTTTTGTAAACTTGTTTTTATATATGAAATCCGTGTTTTGTCGTATATTTCTCATGAATTCTAAANGATTGCAAAGAGAGAAAATGCTTAAAGTGAACTTCTAGGGATTTGCTTTGGAAAAAAAGTGTGAGATAAGTTGTTTTCTTTTCTTTCTTTGTTTTGTAAAGTTGTTTTTATATATGAAATCTGTGTTTTGTCGTATATTTCTCATGAATTCTGAGTTGTTTTCTTTATCCTTCTCCCTACAATGAGATTTGATTTTGTTTTATACAGTTTTAAATGTCAATATTTTGTGAGGATTCAAACTCTGATCTTTATTTATTTTTCGATTTGGCTAAGTGAAATGTTAAAATGTGTTAAGAAACATATGATCCGAAAGAGTTATGATTTTTATACTATAATGAGAATCACATTGGATTCCATGAGAGATAATGTTATCCATGAGGTTAATGCAAATAAATAGAGAAATATACTTTATTGGATANACATATAATCCGAAAGAGTTATGATTTTTATACTATAATGAGAATCACATTGGATTCCATGAGAGATAATGTCATCCATGAGGTTAATGCAAATAAATAGAGAAATATACTTTATTGATGCAGAATTGGAGATTTTAAGACGACATATTAAAATTTTTAATTTGGTCCAGTTGATTGGAAACTAATGCGAGATTGTTAGCCCTCAGGCGAGGGAGTAGTGGGAGCTCTGGAGTGGCAACCGGTATCCTCTCAACCTAACCACAAATTAGAGACAAAACTCTGGATTAGCTAATGTTCTTTATGCACTTGAAAGATGATAAAGATACAATTGCTCCAATTTGACACAATACACTTTTTTATATATATATATATATTTAAATAATTTTAATTTATCACAATTNAATTAGAGACAAAACTCTGGATTAGCTAATGTTCTTTATGCACTTGAAAGATGATAAAGATACAATTGCTCCTATTTGACACAATACACTTTTTTATATATATATATTTAAATAATTTTAATTTATTCACAATCCATGTACTTATTGTAAAGAGGAATAATGCTTTCTTAAATTTAAACTCTTCGTCACAAAACTTTATTAAGCCTTAATAAATTTAACTTTGAGATTTAGAAATTAGTTTAGTAAACTTAGTACTTTTAGTTATATTTCTGTTAACATTCATTAAACTTTTTTTAACTTGTCTTTCTTACTTTAATTTTTATAGTTTGAATATTGTGATTTATGTTATTATCATAAGGATTTCATCTTCTAAACTAATACTTGATAGTGGTATACTAGAATTACCCTAATTTTAAAGAAAGTCATATACTACCTGAAGCGATATGTGCACTTGCGTATAACCCTTAGTGTGTGAACTATTTTATATATTTTATATAACATTTCGATTTTGCACATTAAATACTTAATATAAATTGGGTGAAGATTTTTGCTATATTTTTTGAAGCTAAATTACTGCGTAAGTTTGGAACGGATTAAGTTTTTGACTCTGTTACCGCGGATTAAAATTAATATAAAACATGCAGAAAAATAGCACATACCAAGGGCGCATCAAATCGCTTTCTCTTCTGTGCTTACTTGTACTCCTAAGTATCTTCAAACTGCATACGTCAAAGATTTTTTNATACCAAGGGCGCATCAAATCGCTTCCTCTTCTGTGCTTACTTGTACTCCTAAGTATCTTCCAAACTGCATACGTCAAAGATTTTTGGCTTAAATATCTACGACCATATTCATTTTACCAGCGTGGTACTGAATCTCCAAATCATAATCCTTCATCAACTTGAGTCGTCGCTTTTGTCTCAAGTTCAACTTTTTTTGGGTAAAAATGTACTTCGAGCTCTTATGATCAGTAAAGACCTCAACAACGAATATCATAAAGGTGGTGTCTCCAAATCTTTAGGGTATAAATAACTACAGTTAACTCCAAGTTGTGGGTAGGATAATTTCTTTCAGTATATCTTGAGTTGTCTAGAAGCATAAGCTACAACCTTGCCATGTTGCATTAGAAGATATCTTAATCCTTGATGTGAAGCACAATTGTAGATTTGAAATCCATCTGTGCCAGAGGGAATTGTGAGAATTGGGGTTGTTACAAGGTAATTCTTGAGTTCATGGAAACTCTGCTCACAAACGTCATACCATTCAAACTCAATGGCATTTTGAGTCAAACTTTCGATAATATCCAACTAATCCAAAGAAACTATGAATCTTTGTGACAGTGCTCGACCTCGACCAATCTTTTATTGCTTTAATCTTTGTAGGATTCACAGAAACTCCAGCTCCACTAACAATGTGTCCCAAAAATGCTACTTCTCGAAGATAAAATTCACACTTAGAGAATTCAATATAAAGTTTTTTTCTCTCGAAGAGTATTCAGTACTACAATGAGATGTTGGTCATATTTCTCTTCATCCTTGGAGTGGAACAATATATCATCAATGAAGACAATAACAAATTGATCCAAATAAGGTTTGAAAACTCTATTCATTAAATCCATAAAAACAACAGAGGCTTTAGTTAAACCAAAGGAAATAACTAGAAACTCATGATGCCGACATCGAGATCGGAAGGCAATTTTTGGGACGTCTTTATTCTTGATCTTCAATTGATGGTAGCTCGATTGAAGGTCGATCTTGGAAAACACAACATAACCTTATAGTTGATCAAATAAATCATCTATACGAGACAGTGAGTACTTGTTTTTAATAGTCAACTTATTCAAATTTCTATAGTTGATGCACAACCCTTTCTTCCATTTTTCTTCTTCACGAAGAGAGCTGGTGCTCCTAAAGGTGAACCATTGAGTCGGATGAAGCCTTTATCAAGCAATTTCTGCGATGGATCTTGAGCTCCTCGAGTTTCACGATGGCCATTCGATAGGATGCTTTGGAAATTGAAGTGATCAATGGAAGTAGGTCTATGGCAAACTCAATCGCATGATCTGGTGGCAAGCCAGACAAATATTTAGGAAATACATCAGCAAATTCTCGAACCATTGAAAAATAATCTAAGTTAACACAAGATTTTTCGGAATCTACCACATGTGCTAGATAACTAGCACACCTAAGTGAGATCAACTTATAATCTTTTTTGCTGAAATTAGACAAGAAATAACTCATCTAGTGCCCTTAAAGAAGAAAGGAACTGAGTCTGACATTCAAAAATTCTTCCTTCACTTATGAGAATCTATAATTGCATGATATGTTGATATTCAGTCTCAACTAGTGGAAATACTATGAGAATAGCGGGCATATGTATGTCATTAATGACAATGTCACAATTACAAACACAATGAGTAATGATCACAGGTGAGCCCCCCGACGACACATGATTGATAGATGTGATTTTAAGAAAGAAATTTACATTAGATACAAATCTATTTGAGACGAATGAATGAGTTGCTCAAGAGTCAAATAATTCCCTTATTAGTTGCTTTAAAATATGGATGATACCTGTCACCACATCAAGAGCTTCACGAGCTTCTTCCTGCGTCATAAAAAATGCTTGCGGTGGAATCACCTGTCTGAATAGCTCCAGAGCTTGAGATCGTTGAGGCTGGTATTGTACCATTGAAGGGAGTTGATACGTCAGCGACGGTTGTTGCGGTTGCTGGTATTGTGTTGTAGGAGGATGAAGTTGATACGAATGACACCACTTGTTGCGACCATTGTTGAGGCTGAAAAGATCTGCTTCCCTTGATCGTTTCTGTGATGCTTCTGAAATTTTCCTCCATTTGACTTGTGCCACTTAGCATTGTGATGAGACTTAAGGCCCGTTTGGGACAACTTATAAGTGCGGCGGCGTTTTTAAAAACGCCACCTAACTGTTTGGTTTGCGCGTTTTTGAAAACGCTGAAAAACGCTGCCTGCCGCGTTTAAATTTTTTACGCTAAATGCAAGACGCAGGTCAACCCCCGCGGTCGGCCGTGGGTCGCGTTTCAGGATAAGATGCTTATCCTGAAACGCATAAACTGTCCCAAACATATCCTTAGAATTATTTTCTTTGGTGTTTGTCTCTTGTGTCTGACATTGAACTTGGACGTGACAATCTTCAACGTTATGATCAATTTTATAATAGTTGAAGCATTTGCCGACGACCAAGTTACAAGTACCAGAATGCTACTTTCTGCAATGAGCACATCGAGGATTTGTTGTTGGCTTCTGCGCTTGGTGATTTTGATGTTGTTTCTTTTAGGACATTCTATTAGTTTGTGTATCTGAATTCTTCCACTTCTCGAGATACTTTCCATCGTAGGCATTGATCTCTATCTCCACATGAGTAACTTGATCCACTAGTTTTCTGTAAACACTTGACAACTAATAGGCACCTTTAAATGTCCTCTATGAAGCCAACAACTAGGTGGTATATCTTCTGATCATCATGTTGATTAATCAATGGAATTAATCGAAAGATCTTGGCAAATTGCATCTCATACTCGCAAACGGTCTTCATTCCTTGCTCCAGCTTCCTTAAATCATTCACGAGCATGGTCTAGTCCATTATAGGAAAATATTGCTCAAAGAATAGTCTGTCAGATCCAAACATGTGCGAAGGTGTCTCTCCCACAAGTCGTCAGCTCCTTCACACAACTGAAACGTTGTAATGTCCACCTTACGATTTGCAGGGCACTTTATATCTTGAAGCCTTTTCTCGATGTGGTGAAGCCATGCATCAAACTTGATTGGGTCCAACGTGCCATTGAAGGTAGGAAATTATGTATTCAGAAATTGGTCCATCACTCGATCCATGACATTCTCATTGGTCACCATTGGTTGATTAGTTTATGCCTCCATGACGACCACTGGTGGTACTGGTTGAGTGGCTGGTAGTGTTGGTTGCGCTGCTTGCTGAATAGCTTGGAATGCTTACTCAATTTGAGCTAAAAGACTAGCTTGTAGTGCTTGAGTAATATTCTAGGTCATCACCTCCACGAGAGTTGTCATGTTGTGATTCGGTGTTTCAGCAGTCTCGGTGGTTTGAGCAAGATCAACATGACGAAGATTAGGGGAGTGGAGACCCATGGGAATAGACACATCATTTATAATGGCTATCTGAACTCATCTTCCATGTGTTGCTACAACACCTCTTCTTTTCAGAACCATTCTAAACCATTGAAAGATACACAAAATTAAAATTGATTGAATACTGACTTACAATAACAATCTATCTTTTATCGAATTCTAAGAAGTTAAAAGATATGAGATGTAAATTTAAGGAAGGTTACACACAAAGCGTAGGCTCCTACCACTCTATTACACCTTGGGTCTAAGAGGCGGGACACAACAACAACGTAGGGCATGATGAAATGAATTAAGTCTGTTTGTATTCTCAAAGAAAGATTTACATGCAAATAATAACATGAATAAGCCAATAAATGTAAATTTTATTCTATAATGAGTAGTTTGCTAATACAACTGAAATGAAAATAGAAAACTAACTCAATAAAAACTGAAAGGAAAATATTGAACAACTACTTAGACCTAAAAAGAAAATATAGTTGCTAAAATAAATACTAAAAAAATAACCAAGATTGGAAAGCTAAAACTGAATAGCTTGATTCAGTGGAATTAGTCTTACTAGTAATTGAATAGAATTTTTTGTGCAAAAAGATTAAAGACTGATTTTGAAAAACAAACGCAGTAAATAACTATTTATTAAAATATAAACGACAAGGAAAATGAGACATATTTTATGAATAATAAATTGAGATAATTACTACATGCGTATATAACATAATAAGATAACAAATTAGTGTAAACATCTAATATGCGTATATAACATAATGCTACTTTTTGCAATGAGCACATCGAGATTTGTTGTTGGCTTCTGCGCTTGGTGATTTTGATGTTGTTTCTTTTGGGACTTTCCATTAGTTTGTGTATCTGAATTCTTCCGCTTCTAGAGATACTTTCCATCGTAGGCATTGATCTCTATCTACACATGAGTAGCTCGATCCACTAGTTCTCTGTAAACACTTGACAACTAATAGGTACCTCCAAATGTCCTCTATGAAGCCAACAAGCAGGTGATATATCTTCTAATCATCCTGCTGATTAATCAATAGAATCAATCGAAAGATCTTGGCAAATTGCATCTCATACTCGCAAACGGTCTTCATTCCTTGCTCCAGCTTCCTTAAATCATTCAAGAGCATGGTATAGTCCATTATAGGAAAATATTGCTCAAAGAATAGTCTGTCAGATCCAAACTTGTGCGATGGTGTCTCTCCCACAAGTCGTCAACTCCTTCACACAACTGAAACGTTGTAATGTCCACCTTACGATTTGTAGGGTACTTTATATCTTGAAGCCTTTTCTCGATGTGGTGAAGCCATGCATCAAACTTGATTGGGTCCAACGTGCCATTGAAGGTAGGAAATTATGTATTCAGAAATTGGTCCATCACTCGATCCATGACATTCTCATTGGTCACCATTGGTTGATTAGTTTATGCCTCCATGACGGCCACTGGTGGTACTGGTTGAGTGGCTTGTAGTGTTGGTTGCGCTGCTTGCTGAATAGCTTGGAATGCTTACTCAATTTGAGCTAAAAGACTAGCTTATAGTGCTTGAGTAATTTTCTAGGTCATCACCTCCACGAGAGTTGTCATGTTGTGATTCGGTGTTTCAACAGTCTCAGTGGTTTGGGCAAGATCAACATGACGAAGATTAGGGGAGTGGAGACCCATGGCAATAGACACATCATTTATAGTGGCTATCTGAACTCGTCTTCCATGTGCGGCTACAACATCTCATTTTTTCGGAACCATTCTAAACCATTGAAAGATACACAAAATTAAAATTGATTGAATACTGACTTACAATAACAATCTATCTTTTATCGAATTCTAAGAAGTTAAAAGATATGAGATGCAAATTTAAGGAAGGTTACACACAAAACGTAGGCTCCTACCACTCTATTACTGTGTAGGCTCCTACCACTCTATTACTGTGTAGGCTCCTACCACTCTATTACACATTGGGTCTAAAAGGCGGCACACAACAATAACGCAGGGCATGATGAAATGAATTAAGTCTTTTTGTATTCTCAAAGAAAGATTTACATGCAAATAATAACATGAATAAGTCAATAAATGTAAATTTTATTCTATAATGAATAGTTTGCTGATACAACTGAAATGAAAATAGAAAACTAAGTCAATAAAAACTGAAAGGAAAATATTGAACAACTACCTAGACCTAAAAAGAAAATATAGTTGTTAAAATAAATACTAAAAAAATAACCAAGACTGGAAAACTAAAACTGAATAGCTTGATTCGGTGGAGTTAGTCTTACTAGTAATTGAATATAATTTTTTGTGCAAAAATATTAAAGACTGAATTTGAAAAACAAACGCAGTAAATAACTATTTATTAAAACATAAACGACAAAAAAATGTGACATATTTTATGAATAATAAATTGAGATACGTATATAACATAATAAGATAACAAATTAGTGTAAAAATCTAATATGCGTATATAACATAATGCTACTTTCTGCAATGAGCATATCGAGATTTGTTGTTGGCTTCTACGCTTGGTGATTTTGATGTTGTTTCTTTTGGGACTTTCCATTAGTTTGTGTATCTGAATTCTTCCGCTTCTCGAGATACTTTCCATCGTAGGCATTGATCTCTATCTCCACATGAGTAGCTCGATCCACTAGTTCTGTGTAAACACTTGACAACTAATAGGCACCTCCAAATGTCCTCTATGAAGCCAAAAGTAGGTGGTATATCTTCTGATCATCCTGCTGATTAGTCAATGAAATTAATCGAAAGATCTTGGCAAATTGCAGCTCATACTCGCAAGCGGTCTTCATTCCTTGCTCCAGCTTCCTTAAATCATTCACGAGCATGGTTTAGTTCATTATAGGAAAATATTGCTCAAGGAATTGTCTGTCAGATCCAAACATGTGCGATGGTGTCTCTCCCACAAGTCGTCAGCTCCTTCACACAACTGAAACGTTGTAATGTCCACCTTACGATTTGCAGGGCACTTTATATCTTGAAGCCTTTTCTCGATGTGGTGAAGCCATGCATCAAACTTGATTGGGTCCAACGTGCCATTGAAGGTAGGAAAGTATGTCTTCAGAAATTGGTCCATCACTCGATCCATGACATTCTCATTGGTCACCATTGGTTGATTAGTTTATGCCTCCATGACGGCCACTGGTGGTACTGGTTGAGTGGCTTGTAGTGTTGGTTGCGCTGCTTGCTGAATAGCTTGGAATGCTTATTCAATTTGAGCTAAAAGACTAGCTTGTAGTGCTTGAGTAATATTCTAGGTCATCACCTCCACGAGAGTTGTCATGTTGTGATTCGGTGTTTCAACAGTCTCGGTGGTTTGAGCAAGATCAACATGACGAAGATTAGGGGAGTGGAGACCCATGGGAATAGACACATAAATTATATTGGCTTTTTGAACTCATCTTCCATGTGCGGCTACAATACCTCTTCTTTTCGGAACCATTCTAAACCATTGAAAGATACACAAAATTAAAATTGATTGAATACTGACTTACAATAACAATCTATCTTTTATCGAATTCGAAGAAGTTAAAAGATATGAGATGCAAATTTAAGGAAGGTTACACACAAAACATAGGCTCCTTCCACTCTATTACACCTTGGGTCTAAAAGGCGGTACACAACAACAACGTATGACATGATGAAATGAATTAAGTCTGTTTGTATTCTCAGAGAAAGATTTACATGCAAATAATAACATGAATAGGCCAATAAATGTAAATTTTATTCTATAATGAATAGTTTGCTGATACAACTGAAATGAAAATAGAAAACTAACTCAATAAAAGTTGAAAGGAAAATATTGAACAACTACCTAGACCTAAAAAGAAAATATAGTTGCTAAAATAAATACTAAAAAAATAACCGAGACTGGAAAACTAAAACTGAATAGCTTGATTCGGTGGAGTTAGTCTTACTAGTAATTGAATAGAATTTTTTGTGCAAAAATATTAAAGACTGAATTTGAAAAACAAACGCAGTAAATAACTATTTATTAAAACATAAACGACAAAAAAATGAGACATATTTTATGAATAATAAATTGAGATACGTATATAACATAATAAGATAACAAATTAGTGTAAACATCTAATATGCGTATATAACATAATGCTACTTTCTGCAATGAGCATATCGAGATTTGTTGTTGGCTTCTACGCTTGGTGATTTTGATGTTGTTTCTTTTGGGACTTTCCATTAGTTTGTGTATCTGAATTCTTCCGCTTCTCGAGATACTTTCCATCGTAGGCATTGATCTCTATCTCCACATGAGTAGCTCGATCCACTAGTTCTGTGTAAACACTTGACAACTAATAGGCACCTCCAAATGTCCTCTATGAAGCCAAAAGTAGGTGGTATATCTTCTGATCATCCTGCTGATTAGTCAATGAAATTAATCGAAAGATCTTGGCAAATTGCAGCTCATACTCGCAAGCGGTCTTCATTCCTTGCTCCAGCTTCCTTAAATCATTCACGAGCATGGTTTAGTTCATTATAGGAAAATATTGCTCAAGGAATTGTCTGTCAGATCCAAACATGTGCGATGGTGTCTCTCCCACAAGTCGTCAGCTCCTTCACACAACTGAAACGTTGTAATGTCCACCTTACGATTTGCAGGGCACTTTATATCTTGAAGCCTTTTCTCGATGTGGTGAAGCCATGCATCAAACTTGATTGGGTCCAACGTGCCATTGAAGGTAGGAAAGTATGTCTTCAGAAATTGGTCCATCACTCGATCCATGACATTCTCATTGGTCACCATTGGTTGATTAGTTTATGCCTCCATGACGGCCACTGGTGGTACTGGTTGAGTGGCTTGTAGTGTTGGTTGCGCTGCTTGCTGAATAGCTTGGAATGCTTATTCAATTTGCACTAAAAGACTAGCTTGTAGTGCTTGAGTAATATTCTAGGTCATCACCTCCACGAGAGTTGTCATGTTGTGATTCAGTGTTTCGACAGTCTCGGTGGTTTGAGCAAGATCAACATGACGAAGATTAGGGGAGTGGAGACCCATGGGAATAGACACATCATTTATAGTGGCTTTTTGAACTCATCTTCCATGTGCGGCTACAATACCTCTTCTTTTCGGAACCATTCTAAACCATTGAAAGATACACAAAATTAAAATTGATTGAATACTGACTTACAATAACAATCTATCTTTTATCGAATTCGAAGAAGTTAAAAGATATGAGATGCAAATTTAAGGAAGGTTACACACAAAACATAGGCTCCTTCCACTCTATTACACCTTGGGTCTAAAAGGCGGTACACAACAACAACGTATGANTATCGAATTCGAAGAAGTTAAAAGATATGAGATGCAAATTTAAGGAAGGTTACACACAAAACATAGGCTCCTACCACTCTATTACACCTTGGGTCTAAAAGGCGGTACACAACAACAACGTATGGCATGATGAAATGAATTAAGTCTGTTTGTATTCTCAGAGAAAGATTTACATGCAAATAATAACATGAATAGGCCAATAAATGTAAATTTTATTCTATAATGAATAGTTTGCTGATACAATTGAAATGAAAATAGAAAACTAACTCAATAAAAGTTGAAAGGAAAATATTGAACAACTATCTAGACCTAGNTGTAAATTTTATTCTATAATGAATAGTTTGCTGATACAACTGAAATGAAAATAGAAAACTAACTCAATAAAAGTTGAAAGGAAAATATTGAACAACTACCTAGACCTAAAAAGAAAATATAGTTGCTAAAATAAATACTAAAAAAATAACCGAGACTGGAAAACTAAAACTGAATAGCTTGATTCGGTGGAGTTAGTCTTACTAGTAATTGAATAGAATTTTTTGTGCAAAAATATTAAAGACTGAATTTGAAAAACAAACGCAGTAAATAACTATTTATTAAAACATAAACGACAAGAAAAATGAGACATATTTTATGAATAATAAATTGAGATAATTACTACATGCATATATAACATAATAAGATAACAAATTAGTGTAAACATCTAATATGCTTATTTATCATAAGAAGACATACAATCATTTTCTAATCAAGTTTTTTATTATTTTATTTTTCATTTATTATTTATATAGCCGGTATTAACAGACATCTTTAAATCAAGAAGATCAATACAAACACAAGAAAACTTGATGATTTTCTATCGCGTCATCATTTAGTGGGCCCGTCGACTCGACTAACCGATATTCGAAACCAACGATCAATATACCATCACACATAATCATACCAAATTTTATATAGATATAATAGGTAATAAATGCAATATTTAATGCAGACTTATGATATACAGATGCAATTTCATACAAGTAAAATACAAAGAATTGGAAATATCATAATTACAGAATTAATTCAGTCATGCAAGGATTTTGCAGCTATAGAGTGAGATTATTAGTAGTGGTAGCTCTAGTGACAGAAGTATTACTTTGGGTGATCAAATTATTAAAAGTTGTGAACTATTTAGATATCTTGGGTCCGTTATTCAAAGCGATGGTGATATAGATGGGGATGTTAATAGTAGAATTCAAGTTGTTTGGTTGAAGTGGAGGAATGCTTCGGGTCTTTTGTGTGATAGAAAAGTACCGCTTAAACTAAAATTAAAATTTTATAAGACGATGATGAGACCTGTAGTGCTCTATGGCGCTGAATGTTGGCCTTTAAAAGAGAAGCATAATAATAAGTTAAGTGTTGCCGAAATGAGATTGATTAGGTGGATAAGAGGCTTTACACTTAGAGACAAAATGCGAAATGAGTATATCAGTGATAGCGTTGGTGTAGCTCCTGTGTCGTTCAAAATTAGAGAAAGTCGTCTTAGATGGTTTGGTCATATTATACGTCGACCATTTAATGATCTGATTAGGAGAGTAGATGTTTTAGATTCGACTTGTGTTAAGAAAAGCAGAGGTAGACCTAGGAAGACTTGGACTTACTGTATAAAAAATGATCTTAATTTACTAGACCTAAATGAAAATATGACACTAAACAGGATGCATTGGAGAAAAAGGATTCATGTAGCCGACCCCACGTAGTGGGATTAAGGCTTTGTTGTTGTTGCTGTTGTTGTAGAGTAAGATTATTAGTGATTTCATCATGAGCAATAATTGAGACCTATAACCAAAAAAAAAGATGTGACAAGAGCATGATTGCATCCTATAAATAACTATGAATTTACAAATAACAAGTATTAAACATAGCTAGAAGAAGTACGTTTATCCTCTAATAAAGAATAATTACTTACCTCGAGACGACAAATGCGATACTTCTACGAATTTGATGGTTCGATTATCAATCCTACACTAATTAGAAAATAAAATTTAAAAAGTATAAAATTAAACTTATTTATAAAATTAGATGCAACCAAATCAATTTTGTGTTATTATCTTTTATATTATTTAATAGTAATAAGTTATGAATATTAACCTAACAAAACATAATTAAAATATTATCTGATTTTTCATCCTTCAAATTCCAAAAAGTTTCCTCAACTTCCGTTTATTGATGCGATAAAAAAAAATAATAAATATTTATTATTATTAATGTTATGAAAGCCACTAAAGTATATTATATTTTCAAAATGTTCATTGATTAATTTTTTAAAATATATCACCCACCTATTTTTAAAATTCTCATATAATTTTTTTTATTTTCATTCCTATTCTTCTTTACTTTAACTAAATCTTTACTTTTCTTATGTCTTTTTTTGGCTAGTCTATATATATATATCTTTAACCATCTTTAGTATCTAATATATTATAAAAATCACTAAAGCAAAATTTTTAGCATCACAAATTATTCTCTTAAACTTCTTATGGTCCGCTTTATATTTTTCGAAATTCTCTAAGTTCTTACATTTAAATTGATTTTTATAACAAAATTGCTTATATTTATAAGAGCTTTTCGTTTTGATTCCCCGTGTACATCTTTTACAACTTGTTTGATAATATTTGTTAATTTATCCCACATTTCATTAACTTCTTCATTAGCATCCTAAATCTTAAAATCTTGATAATTACTAATAAAAATAAATTTTTTTGTGTATTTTAAGTGCCACAATCTAATTTTATGATATTATTTCATTGTATTTTTTATATTCCAATCCTTCATCTTGAAATCTAAAACTAATAATCATTATTGAGTACTTAAATTTATACTTGGAATATCTTTACAATCTTGACAATCTTGGTGATCTCTTTTTTTATAAGAAAAGAATCAATTTGTGCCTTATTATATTTATTTTAATAAATGATAATATGCTTATTTTCTTTTTTGAATAAAACAAAAGCATACACTTAAGCAAAGTCTACTACAACTTTACTCACTCCAAAAACAGAGCCACCATGAATAATTCTAGAATATTCTACCACCTATCAATATGTTCATTTAAATCTCCTCTAATATTTTTTTTTTGAGAGGTATCATTTGTATTAATTCTTCAATGTTATTTCAAAATTGTTCTTTTGAACATAAATTTAAACCTACTTCAGGAGCATAAACACTTATAACATTAAGAATTTTAGTATCAACAATAAATTTTAGGGATATAATTCTACCTCAAATTAGACCAATTCTACCAATTTTTATAACATTATCTTTCAAATTCTTATCTATGATTAAACCTACAATATCTCTAGTACAACTTATACCTTAATATTAAAGTTTTAAACATAAGTTAGCAATCTTCTTTGTCTTTTTTCCAACCAATTTAGTTCCATGAATGCATAAGGTATTTATCTTACTATGAACCATAATTGCTATTAATTCCATTAATTTATTTGTGAGAGTACTTAAATTCCAAGTTCTTATTCTAATATTAATTACATGGACTTAACTTCCTTATCTACATTCATCCATAATATAGGAACACTTGCTTATTTAATACTACATCTGAGCATCGGCGTAGTGGCTATGACACACTTTTCACTGTATTTAAGTCATACAACGCATTGCCTCTAGGAGATATCATAACATTTACATAATAATTTAAATGATTCATGCCATAATTTTTTGACAAAATATTACACTGATTGTAAAATAATAGATATAGTAATACAAGATTTAACATTTACACTGATATCATAACATTTACATAATAATATAGAAATATGGTTGTGTTGACTACTTAACACAACCCTTCAATTTTCACATCCGGGGCTTGGGATGCGACAATGATATTGCTAGATATTTGGATAAACTATTGTAAAAAAATAGAGTTTACCGAACTTGTGCTTTGTTGAAAAGTGATTATCAAAAAGAAAAATCTTGACTGAAGTACACGGAGAAGATCATGAGAAAGAAGAATTAATACAAGATTTAACATGATCCTAAGTACATGCCATCAAATGAAAAACTACTAAAATAAATGCAGAGGCAAAACCAACTTTAATCTTATGAGTGGGCAAAATTATCAAATGTTAAATTTTTTTAGGAATTAGGAAAAAAAAAAAGAAAAAAACTAGCAAGTCGGCAAAATTAGTAAATTGTCTAAATTACATAGGAAAAGTTATTAAATTTTCTATCATTTTATCAAATTCCAAAAGGAAGGGCAATTTCTCACCATAGACTTACCCTTCTTCCGCAACTGAATAAACGTCTCATCTTATATATGAAGTATCATATATCCTTAATGGCTAAATTTCTAGGATCTATCTACCAATTATATTAGATATCCAGAGAGAACGAACATGTCTCACAGTTGACATATTGGAGACAGACGGGCCTAAGATATTTTGTTTTTGAGCCTTGTTCAACCATATGGTAGCTTTGTGCCTTTGACCCACTGGTTGAAAGGGGTGAAAGCTCCTTTGGCTCTACTTTGAGTTTCTTGCACTTTTAAATATAGAAGACTGTAATTAAACAAATAAATAATGGGTTATTCGTATAAGACACTCTGTAACTTGATCTTTTGGGGAAAAGGAATAAAAGTTTCAGAACTTACAATAACTTTGGTTTTAGTTAGTCAAGGGTTTCTGGACACCTTGGCAGTACTACTATAGTTTCTTTTGAAACCTACCAAACTGTTTTATTAGGTTTTCATGAAACTTGCTATGATAAAATTTCCAGTATTTTATAACAAACCCTGACAGCAATATCTGATTTCAAGGTAAGCTTTAATAGGACTATGGGATAAGGCCAAGGTTAATTATCCTTATTTGAAAAGTTTAAACCATTGTTCTTGTTTATAAACATTTGAAATTGCTTCTATTTGTCACCAAACCAAACAAAATTGTGTTTTACAGAAATCTAAGACGCTTATGAAAGTACTAATTACAACTATAATTTTTGAACGCAGGTTTTCCTATTTCTTTGCCTAAC